>JAANDH010000882.1:34079-54670 GCA_011799765.1 Nymphaea thermarum
CTGGGCTGCTATGGCTGAGGAGAGAAACCCACTGCCGCCGCCGCCACCGCCGCCGCTGGGGAGCGAGCATATGGGGACTGTAGCCGTTCTTCCCACAGCCGCCGACATACAGTCGGCGGTCGCCTCTTCAGGTTTTCTTCCGCCCTCTATGAAACACACACATGAATCATGAATGTTGTTATTTCGATTTCTGCATTTCGTTTGAGCGCTATCTAGATTGGCAAGTCAGCTAGTACATGACTGTCATCCTCTGTAGCACACTCACTAACCTGAGAGTTCTGAACACACTCTGCCCCGAACATCCTCCCAAGGAGATCTGTCCAGATCGCAGGTACTAGATCCTCATCATTCACTGGCTACCTAATGACTTCGCCAGTTCTCACCGTCGCATGCTAACAAGCACCTGCTCTAGATGAAGTGAGTTTACCTAACTCAAGAATCACCATGAGATCAAACCGCATGTAATAACTACAGGTAGCAGCCTAAGTAACAAGGTCACATGTAATTAACTTCAGGTAGCAGCCTAAGCAACAATGCCAATAGGTAGGCCTTAGCAAGCAGCTTTGCCTAGGCCAAGACTTTGTCTATGTTATAGGCCTTCTCCACCCACTAAGTTCAACATCATTATTGCACAAGAGAGGTAGTGTAACCCTTGATCCATGAACTACTAGAGGAAGTTGTCTTGTTCCAACCGTTCTCACTATTTGAGAGTCATTTCCATTTGACAGGGAACTCCCAATAGACTTATTACATCCTTTTAGTCAATGATCCAATATCCTCTCAACCTCATGCTTGGAGGGGCACCAATAGGCCTCAGCTGGTCAGCATCTTGATCGTCCTTATGGAAGGGCTTCAGCATGCTTATGTGGAACACCGGGTAAGACTTGATTTGAGTTATTAGCTTTAATTGATACACAACTATCAACTCTTCGCACGACATGGAAGGAACCATCGTACCATGGAACCAAGCCATGATGTGCCACCTCTCAGCTGATTTTCTTCCAAAGCTGCAACATTAGCTTGAGCATCACCTCATCACTCACATTAAACTCTAAGGGCCCTCCTATGTTAGTCAACCATCTTTTTCATGTGATGGACGACCTTGGCTTGGTAAGCCTTGGCACTCTTGAGCCGTGCTTGATGCTCCTGCACAATCACAACGAGGCACTTGTTTTTCTTATCCATCACCAAGTCCACAGGAGTCAAAGGTTGATAGCCATTGGCTACCTCAAATGACTCTCCATCACTCAAGTCTGTTGTAGATTGTAGCAAAAATGAGCAATGTCAAGAAGTGAACACTAGTTCTTCTAGTTCGTCATCACAAAGTGCCTAAGGTACTCCTGAAGGCACTTCTTCAGTACAACATTCCAGTTTGTCTATCATCCTATGGATGATTGTTTGTGTTAAAGTTGAGTTTGGTGCTCAACAAGCCGAACAAATTCATCTAGAACCATTTGGAAAGCAAGTATCTCAATCGCAGACAATGTCCTAGGACACTCCCCAAAGCTTGACAACATCTTGCAGAAATAGCCTTACGTCCTTTGTTGAGCAATGATGAGGCACAGGGAGAAAGAGCCTCTACTTGAAGAAGTGATCGACCACTAATAAGATTGAAGATATACCATCCACTTTTAGCAGGCTAATGATGAAGTGCATGGACACACTCTGTCACAGATGCTATGGCATGGGCAATAGATTCAACAGTCCTACTTGTCTCTGCTGGTCCACCTTATCCTACTAACAGATAAGGCAGATGCACAGAAGTGCCATAGATTGCCCGTAAACCTTGGCTCAAAGTAGGAACAATTGACTAAGACATAACTTTTATCCTGCCCTGGATGTCCAATCCACTTAGTGTTGTGTAACTCTTAAAGCATGGTATGCCTTAAGCTGCCAAAAACTGAGACATAGACCTGTGCCCCATCCGCATACAAGATTCTGTTTTAGAGCTCGAAGCTATGTCACCGCGGTACCGGTACGGGTGCTGGTATGGGTACGAGAAAACAGGTACAGGTATGGTGTTTTTGTTAATCTTGGTACGTGGTACAGCGAAAATATTTATTTTTTTAATTAAAAAATTATAAATTTAAAAAAAAAAAAGATACTAAGCACGAGATGAGGTGTATGTTAATGAAACCCTAAGCCCTTCCCAATTCCCGTCCCTTGATACTAAGCCCCAGATTGCTCCTTCCTTCCAGGCAGCCCTCTTCCTCCTCTCCCAACTAGGCAGCCCTCTTCTCTTCCTCTCCACCTTCCTTCCTTCTCACCCAACCAGGCAACCCTCTTCTCTTCCTCCCCACCTTCCTTCCTTCTCTCCCAACCAGGCAGCCCTCATCCTCCCCACCTTCCTTCCTCCTCTCCCAACCAGGCAGGCCTCTTCCTCCCCACCTTCCTTCCTCCTCTCCCAACGACACAGCCCTCTTCCTCCCCACCTTCCTTCCTCCTCTCCCAACGACACAGCCCTCTTCCTCCCCACCTTCCTTCCTCTTCTCCCAACCAGGCAGCCCTCTTCCTTCCCACCTTCCTTCCTCCTCTCTCTTCCTTCCCACCTTCCTTCATCCTCTCCCAAAACAGCCACTGGAAAACTGTCGCCGTCAACCGGTCGTCCGTCGCCAGTCACTGTCTGCCGCTGCCCAACAAATGAGAAGTTGAGAACCTCCAAGCAGCTGCCATTGGAACGCTTGAGAGATAGAGAGGGAGAACGGAGAAGACCATGCGTGTTTGTCTTTTTCATTATGATATGGTTTGGATCTGGTTCCGATCCAAAACCAGATCCAAACGTATAACCTCATACCGACATAGTGGTACCGTTATGCGAGCCAAACTGGTGTACCATGGTGACTTAGGCTAGAAGTGTTTGCACATCCCACTTGCACACGTTCCACTATCTACTTCTTCACTAGGTCGATATAGGTGACATGTCTAAGGTGTTCCAGAAGATCACTTGTCACTTGTCTACTCCACTAAATGCATCAACAGCCGCATTGTACTTGCAAACCTGGTGCATAAACATTTAGTCAAACTTAGTCAAAAAGTCCTACCACTGGGCTTGTTTTGGTGATAGTATTTTCTGAGAGGTGAAGTAACTAGCCACTACATTGTGTGCCATGATAATGAACGACTTCTCCAACAAGTAATGTCACCAAAGCTGAGGCAGTGTATCATAAAAGTCATCTCTTTCTCGTGCCTTAGTAACATTGCTCGGCATCACTTAGCTTTTGGCTCTCATAAACAATGCATTTCACCAAGAGTTGTGTCTGAAGCACTTGTTTTGACATTGAAAAGCTTGGTGAAATTAGGTAATCAGAGTACAAGTTCCTTAGCCAGTGCATTCTTCACCCTGTTAAGGCATCATCATAGCAGGCCATCCATTTCCATGGGTGGTCCTTCCTCAACAAGTCAGTCAGGAACACTGCCATTCGAGAATATCCCTAGATAATTCTCATGTAGTAGTTCCCCAAACCTAAAATGACTGCAGTTTACTAACTTTGGTCAGCATCAATCAAACCACTACTTTCTGCACCTTCAAGAGTCCATCTCTATGTTCCCTTTTTCAATGAAATGCTCAAGAAAAGACTCTTGTTTCTATGTAAATGTGCACTCTCTCCTCTTTAGGTATAACTTATGTTCCCTTAGCTTCTAAAAGACAAGCCGAAGGTGTGTATAGTGGTCTTCCAAAGAGTCACTACCATCACATCGAGAGAGACGCCTGCAAAGTTATCATATGTGGTCTGAATACATTCTTTATTTAGGAACAAAAGGTTGTCAAAGTGTTAGTAAGCCTAAATGACATTAAAGAAATTCAATGAGTCCATACCAGGTTGTACAAGTGGTCTTGGGTTGATGTTCTTGCTTTCAAATCTATGGTCATGTTTTGATTGAACACCTCAGATCAGAGGGATTTGATAAGATAAGTCCCATATCCATGAACAATTTCAATTGGGTCTAGAGATCCATCAAATGCAACAAAAAAATATGTAATCATGCATCTTTGGTAATATATTTATGCATTAAAAATTTTCTTTTTCAATGTCAGCCTTACTTGCATAAAATCTCATAGTTAGTACCCTTCTTCTAAAAGATATACGTAAATGATGCTATCCCAAGATTCAATAATCCCAACCCAACCCATCACATCAATTCTCTTCTCTCTCTCTCTCTCTCTCTCCCTATGTGTGTGGTATATATATATATATATATATATATATATATATATATATACCACACACATAGGGAGAGAGAGAGAGAGAGACCATTTGTGTAAGAAACAAAAACCAGACCTATTAAAATTAACTTTTACAATATTTTTTACAATATAACCTTTATCTTAAGATGATTTGATGAGAAGCATATATTAAGTTAGTCATTTTCTTACATTAAATAAAACTTTTTAATAGAAAAAATGCACGTCTCTTATAACATCGACAGTTTGATAGTATAAAGATCAATTATTTGTACAAAAATGACTTGAACTGAAGCATGATTTATATTAAATTGGTGTTCATAAACACATTAGAAGGTTCATATTTTTTTTAAAACACTTTTTAACATGAATTTATGAGGTCTGGTTTTTAGCCTCTACCCAAGTGGTCTAGTATCTACAATCACTCTCTATGTATATATAAAATGCACGTGCTTCTTTCCTTTATTCTACATATCTTATCAGACCCACCAGTAATGAAGGGAAAATTGTGTGGTCTAGAGAACAATGAAGGTATCTGAAGTTGGGAAGCCAACTGAACTCCGGTACTCTGAAAAGTTTTTCCTTGTGGTTGTTCCCTCAACTCACCTACTCTTGCTTGGTTTAAGTGTCTCTTATACCCTAATGGTGCTTGGGGAATCCCATTTTGTAAAAGTTGAAAGTAAGTGCTATCTTAGCATAAATACCTTTGGAGCTAAGTGTAATTTAATTAAAATTTGCAAAATAGTGGATATAACGAATATGATATCAGAATGATAGCTAGTGTTTTTCTATCATCAAGCTTCGCACGTTTTCCGCAACAACCCTGCAGGGGAAAGGCCCCCTAACCTTTTATTCCAGCAGCAAAAAATATATACAGCAAAAATTGGCAATCACTCTAACTTAGGAGCTAGAACGAGCCAAGGAAAGAAACAAACCAAGATGAAACCAAAAGCTGAAATAACCAGATTTACATAGCTTGGGTTACAAGAGACAAAATATCATGAGCAGGTTGTTGTTGCAGAATTTGCACTCTGTGAAAGAAGTCGCCATAGATGCTTTGCCATCTCTGAAATGGTCGACGCCCTTCAAACATGGCCCGAAGTCTTCTAAGCCAAGGCTTGTTGTTAGAAATTAGCAATATCTTCTGAAACATATCCAAACCATCAACCATCAAGCGCTTCCAGAGAATGGTGTCTTCAGGTAGGTCATTGATGTCCTCCCACCACCGTACTCCCTGGTCAAGACACAATCCTTTCGAGTTTGTAAACAGAAAGGCGACCAGCTTTTTACCACTAGAAGTTACGGAGGCAACTTGTAGACAAGCTTGACCTGTCAATAAAAGGGGAGACTTGTTAGAAACAATCCCCATAGCCAACCAAACCTGAAGGTCTTTCTTGTCATCAACAGAGTCCCTTAAGGTAACATAGAAGCCATCGACACAAACCCGCTAGATGGCATGAGAGTCTTGTTGAGGAGACATGGTTTCTTCATTATGGATTGTGGAATTGTGTCTACACCATATTCTCCAAATTATAATGTGAAAACATATTTTCCAACATTTCATAATTCACCCTCTTTTGAAACTACAAGAGAACCAATGTTTTAATTCTATGACAATGGTGCGTTGGAGAAAGATACTTCTTTTGAATTTAGAAACAACGAACTCCCAAATTTTAGAAGAATGCGGATAGGAAAGAAGAACGTGGTGAGCAGACTCTTCATCTTTGAGGCAAATAACACATCTATTGGCTAAAGAAATGTCACTTTTCTTATATCTATCGAAGGTAGGAAGACAATCACTGCAAGCCAGCCAAACATACCACTGCGCTCTAGGTTGAGCTTGGGGGAACCAAATCAACCTCCTCCAAGGCTCTTCATCATATTTCTTTCTCACTAGCTCCCACACGTCGAATGTTTTGATGTTGGATGTGGGATTGCCAAAGAAGGAGGTCTTGCTGCGGTTCTAAATTAGGTCTCTCCATACCCAGGCGGAAGAGAAAATTCTTGAAGTTGTCAAGAATAGGCAAGTCAGAGTCAAGGATCTGCTTAATGAAAAATTTCAATGAGAATTCAGAAGCAGATCTTTCCAAATGATTCAATTGAGAAATGAGGGGAGAACCACCCCAGTTGTCCGTCCAAAACTGAATGAAGTCATTACCAATAGACCACCTGACATGTTCTTGAATTTGAGTCCAGCTCTTTTTAACACCTTTGAAAAACCAAGATTCCTTCTTGGGGCGCTTTAAGGTCCAGAGGCTATGGAAAGAGAGATCTTTCTTCTTGATAAAATTCGCCCAAGAAGCATCATCCTGGCAGATGCGTAACGTGATACGACCAATACAAGCTTTGTTTCAATCTTCAAGACGCTTTAACCCAACACCCCCCTCCAACACCGGGTGACAAATAGTCTTCCAAGCAACCAGGTGCACTCCTTTCCTAGCTTCTAGGCTGCCCCAAAGGAAGTTAGTCATAGTAGCTTCAATTTTATGCTGAATAGTCTTAGGGAGCATGAAGACAGAGCACCAGTAGCCCACGAGGCTAAAGAGAACATACCTAATCAAACAAAAATGTTCTGCATAAGAGATGAGCTTAAAAGTCCAAAGCAAAAGCTTATTTTCCACCTTCAAGACTAGAGAGGCACATAAGTTGTCCTACATATTACTCGCAAAGAGGGGAGTTCCCAAATAAGGAAGAGGTAGAGAGCCTTGCTGCCAATCAGAATTGTTGATGAAGGAGAAGGGAGCTCTATTTTCCCCCAAGGATATAGCATGACATTTATGTGGGTTAACACATAACCCAGAAGAAAGCTTGAGGGCATCAAGAGCTTGCATAACCTCGTTGTAAGAGTGATGGTCCCCTCTAGAAGAAATGATAAGATCATCAGCAAATGTGAGAAGCGAGGGACAGGCCCCTACCCGAGGGATGTAGGGACGGGTAAGGGACCCATTCCAACGTCTGAACTCTAAATTTCTAGAGTGCTCTTCCATAACAAAAAGCAAAAGATACGGAGACATGGGGTCTCATCTTTTCATACGGTATGAGAGGAATTTAGATATAATCTTATACAGCACGTTGCACAGAGCAATAGGTCGGAGGTCATCAACTCTACAGAGACCCTCCTTCTTGAGGATGAGGGCAATATAATTACGATTAACTTTCTTAACCAATATCCCGTGGAAAGAAAACTATTGATAACCTGCAATAAATCATGGCCAACAACGCTCCAATGGTGCTGATAAAAGGAAGCTAGGAAGCCATCTGGGCCCGGTGCACTGTTCCCATCCATGGAGAAAACCACACGCTTCACCTCGTCGAGAGTGGCCGGGAGAAGCAAGGTGACATTATCCTCCTCCAGCAGACGAGGCCCATCATCCTTCTTAGTCAGACAACAGCCAGAGCACTCTTCAGAACCAAGAAGGTCACAGAAGAAATCCTCGCAGATAGATCTAATGTGATTCACATCGTTGATTCTAGTTCCCTCATGCTGCAAGGCACATAAAGAATTTTTCATTCTACATCCTTTGACTATTGCTTGGTAGTAAGTCGTATTACGGTCTCCCTCAGCCATCCACTTGACATGAGCTCTTTGCCTTTAGAGGAAAAGAAATGGAGAAGGACATATATATATATATATATATATATATATATATATATATATATATATATATATATATAANTATATATATATATATATATATATATATATATATATATATATATATATATATATATATAAGAAATTTGTAGGTGAAGACATTTGAGTTGAAGAGAAATAAAAGATTCTAGACATAGAAAATAAGTCATTTATATATATATATATATATATATATATATATATATATATATATATATATATATATTCATATAGGTATTAAAAGAAAATATAGAAGCATAGAGAGAGGAGAATGAAGAGAATGATCATGTGGACATATATGTATATAACATGTATATACATGTGTGTCTTCAAGAGATTAAAAATTAAGAAATGAAAAATAACCGACTTTAAGTTTGACGTAGGCAGGAGGGCAGCTTGAACTCATGCAAGAGTCTAAGCTAAGTCCCCAAAGCCACATTACATAGAGTTCTTTTGAAAATATTTTGGGAAACATAATTATAAACATACAACATAGTTATTTCAATGGTTGCAAGGGATTATGTTTCTTCCACCATTGGGTATGGAAGAAATTCAAACCATATGATAAGATCCTCATTAAGGTTCTTAATAGGATGATTAAAAGGATGCTAGCATGGAATGACATGCAAATTCATATTAACATGTATATATTCATGAGGGTTTTTCTCAGGTTGGACAAGTCCTAATCTCAAAAATTAATCAACACAATAACAAAGAGAGAATCTCAAACCGCACTCTCATTCTCACGTGCATTCACATATATGAAATAGAGAAAAATTAAGCCACTACGGACAATATCTCTAAGATAAAGCAACATTCAAGTAGTAGAGAGAACATATTTAATCATAGAATGTAATATCATCTCATCTTCTCATGCTCCCGGTGCACTCGAGCATAGCTCATTCACTTTAAAATAGAGGTTTAATGGCTGTCTCATATGACCATGGGGAGACGAGGAAGGAAATAAAGTGACAGCAACAAGACTATTCAAGAAAAAAGATAGCATCATTCAATCATGAAATGAAAAATAATATCATCTTCTCATGCTCCCAGTGCACTCAAAAATAGCTTGTTGACTCTAAAATAGATACTTGAAAGCTATCTATTATGGTCATGGTGAAATGAAGAAGAGATAAAATAAAGGAACAACAACATGACTATATTCAAGAAAAGAATAAGCAACAACAACAAAAATATATTCAAGAAAAGAAAGAACATGATTTAATCATGAAATGAAATACAACTTCACTTCTCATGCTCCCGGTGCACTCAAGAATAGCCTCTTACTCTAAAATAAATATTTGAGAGCTATTTCATATGGCCATGGGGAGATGAAGAAAGAAAGAAATGTGGGAACCACAACAAGTCTATAATCAAGAAAAGAAAGAGCAACAACAACAAAACTATATTCGAGAAAAGGAATAGCATGATTTAATCATAAAATCAAAGACCACTTCACCTTCTCATGCTCCCGGTGCACTCAAGAAAGGCTTTTTAACTCCAAAATAAAGATTTTAAAGCAATCTTGTATGGTCATGGGGAAATGAAGAATGGAAGAAACAAGATAAATAAAGGAAATGGATGATGACTACATACCTCTAATGAGAATAACTTTAAAAAAAATGAGCACCTTAGCTTGAAGATCCCTTTGAGTGAAGCTTCAAGATGATGCCTCCAAGAGGGTTGTGACTTGATGAAGCTTGCTCCCAAGTATTGGAGAATGAGAGAGGGAGTGGTGATGGAAGATGAATAGGAAAATGGAGGAAGAGGACTAAAATTTCTAAGTCCTCAAGTGAAAATTTGCTAAAGCTTTTCCAAAGGCTAACTCCTTGCTCAAGAGGGGGGAAATGAGGCGTATTTATAGAGGATTTTGGAGCCAAAACTCAAAATTTAAATTTTTTTGAATTTCTCAACATTTTCATCCGAACTTCACATAATTTTGAATTATTTTTAATTTTTTAAAGGAAATAGGTTTTGACTAAGTAGGATTGGCCGTTAGCCCTGCAAATACCCCTTTGGGTGTGGGCAGGGCTAATGCCCACCCAAAAAGAAACAAAAACCGACCCCCAAAGGCCGGTTTTGCAAGAAAATAGGGGGGCTGCACATACCCTGGCGCTGTTGTGCAACAGCGCCTCGACGAGATGCACACGGCAGCGGTCGCTGTAGGCGACAGTATTACGTGATGGTTCAAAAGCGCGTTGCGCGATGTCTGTCACGCGGTGCGAAAAACTTCTTTTTTCTATTTTTTAACTTTAAATAAATCAAAATTAAAGTGAATACGATAAAATACCATAAAACCCCTTTTTATTTAAAATATGTAGAAAACTGATTTTTGTTGTTATAAAAGAGTGATCGGCTTCGTTTTAGGCTTTCAAAAAACATATTTTGGTGCGAGGAAGAAGCATAAAACTGGGAGAGGTCTGTGCACACGCGCACGGCACTTATAGCACCAGACTCTGTTATTTTGAACTCAATTTTGGATATTGAGCTTCAAATGATTGATTCAGATCTAAAATTGAGTTTTGGATCTAATTTGGATCTGACCTTGGATTTGAATCTTACGTCTAAATTTGGGTTTCGTGCTTGGATAAAATAACATAATCTTTTAGAAAAATTTGGGGTGATTACAGATGCCCCTCTTTGTTACTATGTTGATGTTAGTCGTACTTGGTGACAAAGATAAGCACCACAAATTTTCCAAATAAAATATGTTGGGGGAGATGTTTCAGACTTAACCTCTTACCTGAGTGGGTTGTTTGATCTTATATTGCACGTTTAACCTCTTACCTTTATGGGTTTGCCAATATTGAATTCAAGTTTAACCCCCCTGAAATTGGTTGCCTTGGCTTGCATTGCAGTTTTAACCCCTTACCTGCGTGGATTGCTCTCACATTGCAGATTTATCCCTTTAGCTGCATGGGTCCCCCTTAAATCTTGATTGATAAATAAAAAAAATGCCCCAGTATAATTGTCATGTTTTACAACTGGGAAGAATCCAGATTGAATGGTAGATTGGATGTGAAAACATAAATATTTGTCATTGATTGAAAAGTGAATACAAGAGGACTAGGCATAGAATTTTTGAGGTGAAGGGCATTAACAGGATCGGCAAGTTTCACCCCATCAGCATCGATCAGTTGGTATGAATTACAGGGCAAGGCTTCTTTAATAACATATGGATCTTCCCAATTCGGTGCCCACTTACCACGTGGTCATCCTCTAAGGTATACCACCAATCGTAGAACCAAGTCATTCACTTTGAACTATCTCTCAATAACTAACCTTGCAAATTGTCTGGCCACCCTTTGGCAATAAACTTCAGCATCCTCAGCCGCTTTTAGCCTCTTTTCATATAGCAGATCAAGTTGCATTAGCCTTTTCTGTTGATATTGATTTAGAGTAAGCTCTATAAGAGAAGCGAACTTCAAAGCGGGTTTCAACACATGTAATGGCCGGACCACTTCCGTTCCATAGACTAGCTCTGCTGGAGTAGCATTTGTTGGAGTTCTCATAGTGGTACGATATGCCCACAGAGCGTTATGCATACATGCCAATCTCTTTCGGTTTCTAGTTTCTACTGTCTATTCCAGGATGCAGATCAAGATCTTATTGGTAGCCTCCGCTTGCCCATTACCTTGGGGGTAATAAGGAGCTGAAAAATTGTGCATAATACGGTATTTACTGCACAGTTGTCTCATCTTTTCATTTTTGAGAGTTCCATTGTCAGACACTATATCATGAGGGACTCTAGATCTGCAAAGAAGGTTTTTATGAATGAAGGACACTACATGACGCCCTTCTACTGTTCTGAGTGTGACGACTTCTACCCACTTGGTAAAATAGTCCGTTGCAGCAAGAAAATATTTATGGTCATTTGAAGCTGCAGGGGATATTGGTCCAACTACGTCAAATGCCCACATTGGAAATGACCAAGGAGATGTTACAGAATGCAAGTGAGATGCTGGTGCATGGATCATTGGAGCATGCAGTGATATTCTTTACATCTTTTGACGAATTGGTAACAGTCTTTTTGCATAGTAGGCCAATAATACCCTGCTCGAACTATCTGTTTGTTGAGGGTTTGGTAACCAACATGGCCCCCACAGTCTCCTCGATGTGACTCTTTGATGATTTCCTTTGCATCATCTTTATCAAGGCACCGAGAGTATTCAGTACTAAACCCACGTCTATATAGCACCCCTACAAGAATAAAATACCTTGTTGACATACGTTGAATTGTCTTTTGTTCATTTTTTGGCATTTCAGTCGATAATTCTCCACTTTCAGTGTATCTTTTAATGTCATGATACCAAGGCGTATTCCCCTCTTGAATATGATGAACATGTTTCACCTTTTCAAAAGCAGGGTGTTCTAATCTTCCAATCTCAAAAGAATGGATTGCTTCATTGGTTCGAAATGAGATGGTGGACCCCAGACTCGCGAGACCATCCGCAATGGTGTTACCTTATCTTTTTATGTGAGTCAGTTGTATTTCTTCAAACTGACGGATCAAGGAGGTAGCAATCTCTTGAGATGGCACCAACTTCTTGTCTTTCACCTGCCATTCTTCATTCAATTGGTTTATGATAAGCTGAGAGTCACCAAATGTATGCACCCTTTTCACTTGAAAACTCAATAAAGAATGAAGTCCTAGTGTGAGGGTTTTGTATTCAGCCATGTTATGGGTACATGAAAAGTCAAACTTCAAAGAGTACGGGCTCATTTCCTCTTCTGGAGTGATGAGTAAAATGCCTATACCAGCTCCCATCATGTTTCTGGATCCATCAAATTACATCTTCCATATTGAAACTGTTCCAATCTTAGTACGTGTTCGTCTGAAAACTCATCATTCGTTCTGATTTCCTCGTATTGGGGAAAATATGCTAACTGATCCACAATTGTTTGTCCTTTGATTGACTTCTGGGACACATATTCAAGACCATATTGCATCAGCAAAACTTACCACTTGTTGATGCGTCCATTAAGGAAGGGCTGTTCCAAGATGTATTTAAGAGGATTTAGCTTGGATAGTATCTTAACCTCACAAGCTAACAAATAATGTCTCAACTTCTGACACATCCAAACCAATGATAGACAAGTTTCTCTATTGGAGAGTACTTCTTCTCGTACTGAACAAAAATTTTTCCAATGTAATAAATTGCATGATCGATGGGACTTCCTTCCTCATATTGTACCACAAAGCCACCACATGCTGACTCAATTCACTGTGATGTAAAGCAGCAATGGTCTACCCAACACTGGGGGTTTTAGAATTAGCGGATTTAGAAGGTATTTCTTGATCTTTTCAAACGACTGTTGGCATTCAAAACCTCATTCGAACTTGGCACCTTTCCTCAACAACTGGTTGAATGGTTCGCATCTCATGGCCAGATTGGAAATGAATCGTCTGATGGACTGGATTCGCCCTTGCAAACTTCGCAGTTCCTTGATATTGGTAGGTGGTGGCGTATCGATGATTACTTTAGCTTTGGTAAGATCCATCCCAATCCCCCTCTTACTGACCATGAAACCCAAAAGTTTACCCGATTCAACCCAAAATACACATTTTTGAGGATTCCAACGAAGCTTGTACTGTAAGAGTCTCTCAAATACATGGGCGAGGGTCTCAATGTGGTCTTCTCTTGCTTTAGATTTAATCAATATGTCATCAATATATGCATCCATGAATTTATGCATCTGATCATGGAAGATAGCAGTCATGACTCTTTGATAAGTTGTTCCAGCGTTTTTCAATCCAAACGGCATCACTGTATAACAGAAAGTGCCCCAGGGTGTAGTAAAAATGGTCTTAGGTTGATCATTGACTGCTAATTTGATTTGGTTATAGCTCGAATATCCATCCATAAAAGAGAACATTGCATGTCCTGCGGTACTATCAACCAATAGATCGATGTTTGGAAGTGAATATTCATCTTTTGATGTGGCTTTGTTCAGGTCTTGAAAGTCTATGCATAATCTGACTTTGCCATTTTTTTTTTGGGACAACCACGATATTAGCCAACCACTTGGGGCAGTCGATGGCACGAATGAATTTTACCCTTAGTAGGTCTTCTAATCCTTTTTTTACAGGTCCTTCTAGTTGAGGATCAAGTTTGCGTAACTTTTGCTTAACTGGCTTGTAATTAGGATTTAAGGGCAAACGATGTTCAACCAACTGGTGTCTAATCCTGGCATATCTTCATAAGTGCAAGCAAAAGCTTCTTGGTTACTTATAAGAAAGTCCACCAATCTTTTCTTCTCGTCTACTAACAAACTAGTACCAATTTGAATGATTTTAGGGTCATCGCTGGTTCCAATATTAATCTCTTCAATTAGATCATTAACCATGGATGACAGATGTTCTTGTTTATGAATCTGAGTGAATTCTGGTAACTCTGACTCGGGTATTGTCATATATTCCACTTCACTAACTGCTTGTTTGATAAATGCTTTCTGGGGGGACTTCCGAGAAAACAGAAGAAATTGACACATGTTGAATTCTGACATCCTCTAAAGAGGAGGATAAAGGAAAAATTGAGCAAAATTAAAATTGATAACAAAAGATTACTTTGCATTGCATATTGAAACGAAGTTCTTAGTTCATAAAGGGGGTCCTCTCATGAGACCAGACAAAAAGAAGTTCAAAAGAAGTTCAAGATTACAAAATTCGTGGGATGATTTGAAACAAAGGTGAACACTATCTGACGACAAGATCTTCTTCAAATTTTTTCATGATATCCCAGTCCCCTGGTATTCATCTGAACAGGGATACTAATCGACTGCAAGATGCCATCTTCATTCTTCCCAAAGCCAGTGAATGGACGATAGCCACTTTTCAGAAGCAACTGAAATCTCTTAGGGTTTTTCATGAAATGAACATACAATGGGTGTTCTTGGTAACTTGCACGATTACTTGAAATAGTATGGGCACTCCTACATGATTCACCCATCTCCATGTTCTGCATCCATTCTTCCAAAGGTCTGACATTCGTTATTCTTATGGTGGGTACATCCATCAAATCAATTGGCCTATGGAGCATTGGTTGCACTAACCTTTCGGTCAAATCCTCAGCACGTATGGTGATGACTGATGGGCCGAAATTCCATTTGAGGCACTGATGAAGAGTGGATGGGATCCCTTGTACTTGGTATATCCATGGTTGTCCCAAAAGCAAGTTATATGATCGTGGTACATCCACCAGATGGAATACAATGCGATGACTGGTGTTTTCAATGATCACGTTTATGTCAAGGGTACTTTTGTTGCTCATGTCTCGGCCATCATATTCGTAGATCTTGATATTATTAGAGCAGTATTTGTCTTATGAAACCTCAAAGCTTTCGTCGTGAGATCAGGACAAATATTCAAGCTACTTTCTCCATCGATCAATATATGTGACACAATCATCCCATTAACCTGGATGACGATGTAAAGAGCTTCTTCATGATAATAACCCTATTTTGAGAGGTCTCTTTCTAAAAAGGTAATCTCTACTCTCCCTCAACCATACGCTCTTTCAATGGGAGGACCTCACCCAAGTAGCATGAATTTCCATCCGAAGAGTCATCTGATGATTTATCATTGCCGCTTTGTAGGATGAAAGTCTTTGGGATTATGGAAAGTTTTTTAGGTGAACTTTCGTCTTGCTACTCATCATAGCAATAAAGTCCAGAGGTTTCTTACATTGATCTATCATCATGATTTTATGTGAACAACTTCCATCACAAGGTCGGATGTGCTCTTGCGGATGATATGGGAGTGGAATGCATCTGGTGATCATGGCCACTGCTGCCTTCCCGTGGTCAGGAAATAGATTCCCCAACATCTCAAGGATGCTATCATCACCAATCTGGAGATCCTTGTTGATGAAGTCCTGGATAATATTTTTGAGAACAAAACAATCCTCAGTGTCATGACCAGGGGCACGATGAAACTTATACAGTTTTTCTTTTTTTCCTCTCATCAATTACGGAGGCTCTGATATTTTTGGCAAGACGATGGTTCCTTTGGCAATGAGATATTCCAGGATCTTCTCATGAGCTTGACTGAGAGGAGTGAATTTTTGGTCATAACTCCAGCCTGGGTGTTTGTTTTTTCTTTCATCATTGCCTTTGGAAAACTGTGTATTCTTCTTGTGATTGATTTCTTCCTTTGGCAATGAGATATTCCAGGATCTTCTCATGAGCTTGACTGAGAGGAGTGAATTTTTGGTCATAACTCCAGCCTGGGTGTTTGTTTTTTCTTTCATCATTGCCTTTGGAAAACTGTGTATTCTTCTTGTGATTGATATCTTTGTCATGCTTATAACTGTTGTTGTTGCCCTTTTGAATGTCGGCATTAGCTATGAAGTGTGTAGGCAATTGTGTTCTTCCTCCTTTCTTACCCTCTTCCTTGTACTTAGGAGCAATGATTCCATCAAAATCACCTTCCTCAATTCCTTCTTCTATTGAATTTGCTTTTTCAATCAACTCAGCAAAGGTCTTGATCGGGGCATTGCGGATAAGACTTTTCAACGGCTGGGCAAGATTCTTTCTGATGAGTGACAGAGCTTGTGTTTCAGAAAGGGGCTCCTTCATCTTGTTGCATTGAATTCTCTATTTTTGGATGAATTCTCGAGTTTTTTCTCCTTGTTTCTGACAGAGACTGGAAATGGTACTGAGGGTTGGAGCCATGGGAGCATTCTGCTAGAATCTTTCAACAAATATGTTAATCAACTTGTCAAATTCCTTGAGTTCGACTAGGTTGACATTTTCTTTGTACCATTGTGTAGTGATGCCTCCAAGACTTCTTGAAATTTAGCAAAACAAAGCTCTGTTGATTGCCCGAATTTTGTAGCAATCATTGAAAAAAGTTGAAAGGTGAACATGTGGGCAAGTGGTTTCATCATATCTGACGAATTCTCTGGGCAAGCCTTTCATGTCTTCGTCCCCTTCAATGCCAATGTAGTAGTCCTCGCATGAGTATGAGCGTTTTCCTTTTCCCATAAGTACAAGATTGTTCATCCTTTTCTCCATTTCATAGAACCTACACTTTGTTGGACTTTCATCATCACTTGACTCGATTAATTCTGGCTTTGTCTTTTTCTTTTTGCCCTTGATCTCCTTTACTTTCTCTGTTGAACTTTCACTGTCTGAGCTACTGCTAGGGATGTACATCCTTGTCTTTTTGCGCTTTTTGGTGGGCTTTTTCTTTTTTTTGGGTTTCTCTTCTGAACTTCCCGGGTTAGGTGAGCTGCTTTTCGCCATAATTCATTTTCTCTTCTTGCTTCTCTTTGTTGCTTTTTTCTTCTTAAGAGGAAGCAGTTCGGGCTTTTCCTCCTTACTAGTTGTTGAATCTGAACTCAAATGGTCTTCATCTTGATCTGTATGGGAAGATTTGTTGCTTTTCTTCTTTCACTTCTGCTTGGCAACTTCTTCATTTTCTGGTTCTGGAGCAATCATCAAGGCCTTTTGCTCTTCTTGTTCTCGTAGGAATCGCTCTATGAACAACCAAAACATATGATAGCCTTCTGGCTCGATTGCTGAGAGGCCAAGTGTTTTTGGCCTAAGCTCGAAAGATGAAGCCTCCTTCTGATGAGCCTATTTAGCTTGCGATCTGGTTTCAACCATCTTGTTGGTTTTCGAGTATTCACCTTGTGAGATAGGAAAATGAAGAGTCATTGGAAGGAAACAATGACAAAATGAAGGTTCATATTGCATTAAGAGTTGTTTAAAAGTTACATCCAAAGAAAGTGCTAACAAAGATGACAACAAATAAAGAGGACATAAGGAGTACAAGATTGACAATGTAAACTTTTAAGGAAAGATGGATGATGGTCGGTTGGCATCCCACCACTCGGCGTATTCCTTCTTTACCACTGGGCCTGCGAACCAAGTGTATGATATTTGTGTCTTCATTCTCGTCGAGCCACTACGAACAATGCTGCCCATTGAGGAGAGCTGAGGTCGAATTATGAAATAGCTCCAACTGGTGCATGCACAGAAACCATCTTTTGTCTCTGAGAGAACTGTCTCATGCATCTATCAACACAGCAATCAACTATGAAGTAAGGGCCCAAGAGTGTGGTACGACCATGATGATGGTGAGTGTATCGAGGCCTTGTCGATGATCACAATAGTCCCAAATGATCTCTCCTTCATTCAATTGCTCGATCAAACGACGGTATTGCTTTAAGACTGTCAATGCTCCATTAGTGTTCTTGAATAGACTGGCTTGGGGTCCAGCATGTTTGAGAAACCACAATTGCAAAACATATGTGCATCCTTCTATGAAGTCAGTATCTCCAATGGTAAAGCGGGTGAGTCCTTGGTAGAGAAAGGCTAAGGTTGTCATTGCTACTGACAAGTGTCGGGTCCCACTATGCCCCTTTATTCAAAAAAGTTGGGCAATATGTACATCTAGGAGGTCACTTTTATTAGTAAAAAGGGTTACTCCTACTAAGCAAAACATCATACAATGTTTGATTCTTCCTATGGATTTTCGAGGTAGGGTAGAAGGTTCAACTTACGCTCCAAATTCTTCATACAAAATTTTAATGTACATCTAGGTAGGGTAGAAGGCTTTCATGGTTTTCTACTAGGGGCCAAGTTTTTCATCTGGTTAAGTGAGCTATATGGTCATTTGCATTAACCTTAGTTGCGTTCATGAGGAACTGTTACTCCAATGGATCATTTGGGTCACAAGTCGGGGTGGGGAGGTATAGTATTTCAACAAATTCATCTAATAACACTGTGAGTTATCCCCATAAAAACCAAAAAGAGGAGGTCAATGGATTCCAATGCTCAGTGATTGCATGCATCAAATTTTCATACACTATTTGTATTCATCTGGCAGCCACTGTCTCTAGCCCACATTCTTCAAAGTAGGAAGGAAACATCCAAGAGAAGTTGGGATGCCAAGGCCGATAACATTTAGGAGCCAAAGGTTTAGACTCAAGAAAAATGTAAGTAGACCATTCGGGACCTTCTCCAAAGAGGATGTATCATAAGGGAAGGTGACACCAGCTTGAAAAGAATATTTCTGGAATGATGACTCTAAAAGACAAAGAATGAATTAGTGGAAAAGATTGACTACGTTGGCAAAGACAATATAAAGTAGAGGTATATAATGAGGTGGTAAAACATCACACATGGTTTTATGCACATCCATATGTCATTTGAAATAATTTTTATAGAAAAATGGGTATAGGAACATAATTGAGATAATTTTGTGTCATGATAATCCAATGTCGAGTTATGCTTATATACTTTGACCAAGCCCGACAATATGATGACCAGGACAAATAGGTATGACGAATTTTGAAATATGAGAAATTATGCAAAATGAGTTATCTCTAATGCAATGTTGCCTAAGATGATTATCAAAATAAAGAAAAGAGTAAACATTGTTTTTTCAAACAACTCTTAAATTGAGGAGGGTTGTATTTGACACTAGATCAAGGTGAACATGATTGATCTTCCTCAATTAGTCTTATATGCAAGAAAGCAAAGACAATCACCAAAAAATGTAATGAAATGCCGATGGGGTCAAGGCCAAAGTAGGGGACATGCTTTATCATCGGCAATATATGAGACGTTCAAGTTAGTGAAAACACATCAATTATAACCATAGCCAAACAATGACGGGTCTCATCACGGTCGTCATCTGTTCGCATCCCCAAAACTTTTGGCATTTGGAGTGCTCTAGAAAAATGAGTTTTGTTTGGAAAATGAGAAAAAAAGGGACTCGCTCGTCGGTACAAGGATTGACTGTTCCTGACACCTTTACCATGGGTAATCAACCCAAGGGCTATGTTTATTATTGATACATTTCATTTTGGCTTAAAAATCTTTTCTATATGCGCTGTAGAAGAATGTTGAAAATTTGAAGTTTCAAACATTTGAAAATGTTCTAGAAGAATTGCTTGAGAATGTGAATCATTTTGAGGAAAACTAGATTTGAAAAATCTTTGTAAATATCATTTAGAAAGTTTGAAAAATCATTTTGAAGTCATTTTAGTATTCTCTTGAGACTTTAAGTAGGTTTGAGATTTTGCTCTAATTCGGTTACTACCTAGTTAGAGTTCCATCTCATCTTGCTTAAGTTCTGTGGAGTGGTTATTATGATTACAAGTGATGTTAAGTGAGTCTAATGCATGAATACATTGATCTTATATGATTGAAAGAAAGCAAAACATTCCTTCTACAACATACATCTAAAGGCAATCATACCACAACATACATCTAATATTTTTGTTTTATAGTTAACATAAACATTTTTACAAAGAAAGAAAAATTTTTGAAAATTAGATTGGGGTTGTAGACCATCAAGCATGAATCCAATATTGGGTTATTACATAAGTTGAGATCTTAGTGAAGTCGGTAAATGAAAATGATCATGGAGAAGAAAAATGTCCAAAAGAATGCAAAAGATGAGATACTTGATCATACGAAAATATAGAGAATGAGAGAGAGAAAGAAATCTTGAAAATTACAAAATCAAATATTAAAAAAAAAGATATATATATATATATGTAAGTTTATGAAAATGAAGTTTGAATTTAAGTAGAGAAGGAAAACGAAAGTTTCAAAAGAAAGAGAGAATGAGAGGGAGATAGAGAAGATGCACATACATGTGTACATACTATCACCTATACACATATATGGAAGATTGTAAAAACTTCAGTGATTTGAATAAAGAGAGAGATTTTAGAGGAAAAGAAATGGAGAATCATATATATATATATATATATATATATATATATATATATATATATATATATATATATATATATA
>JAANDH010000882.1:54770-73564 GCA_011799765.1 Nymphaea thermarum
ATAAAAGTCATTTATATATATATATATATATATATATATATATATATATATATATATATATATATATATATATATATATATATATATATATATATATATATATATATATATATATATATATATATATATATATATATATATATATATATATATATATATATATATGCATTCATATAAGTATTAAAATAAAACATAGAAGCATAGAAAGAGGAGAATGAAGAGAATCATCATGTAGACATATATGTATATAACATGTATATACATACGTGTCTTCATGAGATTAGATATTGACAAATGAAAAATAACCGACTTCAAGTTTGATGTAGGCCGGAGGGAAGCTTGAACTCATGCAAGAGTCTAAGCTAAGTCCACAAAGCCACATTAGATAGAATTCTTTTAAATATATTTTGGAAAGCATGATTATAAACATACAACATGGTTATTTTATTGGTTGCAAGAGAATATGTATCTTCCACTATTTGGTATGGAAGAAACTCAAACCATACGATAAGACCCTCATTAGGGTTCCAAATAGGATGATTAAAATAAAGCTAATATAGAATAACAAGCAAATGCATATTGATATGTACATATTCGTGAGGGTTTTTCCCGGGTTGGACAAGTCTTAACCTCAAAAATTAATCAACACAACAATAAAGAGAGAATTCCAAACCACACTCTCCTTCTCACCCGTGCATTCACATATATGAAATAGAGAAAAATTAAGTCACTACAAACAATATCTCTAAAATAAAGCAACATTCAAGTAGTAGAGAAAACATATTTAATCATAGAATGTAATATCATCTCACCTTTTCATGCTCCTGGTGCACTCGAGCATAACTCCTTGACTCTAAAATAGAGGTTTGAAGGTTGTCTCATATGACCATGGGGAGACGAGGAAGAGAGGAAATAAGGTGACAACAACAAGACTATTCAAGAAAAAAGATAGCATCATTCAATCATGAAATGAAAAATAATATCATCTTCTCATGCTCCTAGTGCACTCAAGAATAGCTTGTTGACTCTAAAATAGATACTTGAAAGCTATCTATTATGGCCATGGGGAAATGAAGAAGAGATAAAATAAGGGAACAACAACATGACTATATTCAAGAAAAGAATAAGCAACAACAACAAAAATATATTCAAGAAAAGAAAGAATATGATTTAATCATGAAATGAAATACAACTCCACTTCTCATGCTCCCGGTGCACTCAAGAATAGCATCTTACTCTAAAATAGATATTTGAGAGTTATTTCATATGGCCATGGGGAGATGAAAAAAGAAAGAAATGTGGGAACCACAACAAGTCTATAATCAAGAAAAGAAAGAGCAACAACAATAAAACTATATTCGAGAAAAGGAATAACATGACTTAATCATAAAATGAAAGTCTACTTCACATTTTCATGCTTCTAGTGCACTCAAGAATAGCTTTTTAACTCCAAAATGGAGATTTTAAAGCAATCTTATATGGCCATGGGAGATGAAGAAGGGAAGAAACAAGTAGGGCTGCACAACGAGTCGATCCAACTCGGGCTCGACTCAAACTCGACTCATTTATAAATGAGTCGAGTTTGAGCTCACCCATTAAACTCGAAATGCTAAATGAGTCGAGTTCGAGTTGCAAGAACTCGACTCGTTGAAACTTGACTCGACTCGTTATTTAAAATAAACTGAATCGTACAAACCGGTTCGTGAAACCAGTTCACTAGTTTAGGGTTAAAACGAAAGCCAATCTTCCCATCTTGAGTCTCTTCATCTTTTCTTATGGCTGCCCTCTCTCTTTTCGATTTCTCGTCTTCCCTCTTCCGTCGATCACGATGGTCAAACGAGACGAGGTCACGAGAGACTACCAAGGTCCACCGTACCACCCTTCGCCTTTGGTCTTTTGTGTTCCATTTGGAAGGGGAAGGCCGATGGGGCGAAGCTGCGAAGCGCCGAAGGGCAAGGGCCAAGCACCATAGCCTGCAGCCAGCGGTGGAGTAGCCGACCGGGCGGTGGGCGGCATGTGCTTCTTCTTCTTCTTCTTCTTGAATTGTTTCTTGTTTTGTTGGGTTTTCATTTTTCCCCCTTTTTCAATGCTTTTGCCTCATGCTTCTTGGTCTAACTTTTGGGCTGAAGAATAGAAGTAGCGCCTGGATCTCGCTTGCGTGGTCGGTGCCGTGTGACCTTTGTCCCGGACTCTCGGTTATGATTTATCTTCTCCTTCGCTTTTTTTTTATTGCTTTTGTCTTTTTTGTGGCTTCCAAATCAATTCATATTCGAGTGGATGGAGGAGTTTGGCTTCTTGGTGTTTGTTGAGTCTTGTGATGTATTCTGATGACTGTTTCATTTTGTTGTCACTGATCGTACATTCGTTGTTCTCATTTTCTTGTTTGTTGTTTTTACATTGTGTAACAATGGAGGAGTTTGGCTTCTATTTTTTGTTGTTGTTCATGAGAACACTGAACGAGTTAAGCGAGTCGAGCTCGAGCTCGACTTTGTGTAATAGAGTCAAGCTCGAGCTTGTGTTAGGAAGCTTGACTCGAGTTCGAGTCGAGTTCATGCTCGAGCTGGGCAAGCTCGACTCGGCTAGTGTGCAGCCCTAGAAACAAGAGAAAGAAAGGAGATGGATGATGACTACATACCTATAATGGGAATAACTTTTGGAAAAAATGAACACCTTAGCTTGAAAATCCCCTCGAGTGAAGCTCCAAAATGATGCCTCCAAAAGGGTTGTGACTTGATGAAGCTTGTTCCCAAGTATTGGAGAAGGAGAGAGGGAGTGAGGATGGAAGAGGAATAGGAAAATGGAGGAAGAGGACTAAAATTTCTAAGCCATCAACTGAAAATTTGCTAGAGCTTCTCTAAAGGCTAGCTCCTTGCTCAAGAGGGGGAAAATGAGGGGTATTTATAGAGGATTTTGGAGCCAAAAGTCAAAATTTGATTTTTTTATGAATTTCTCAACATTTTCGTCTGAATTTCACATAATTTTGAATTATTTTAATTTTTTTTAAGAAAATAGGTTTTGACTAATTGGGATTGGCCCTTAGCCTTGCAAATACCCCTTGGGTGTGGGCAGGGCTAATGCCCAAAAAAAAAAAAAAAAAAAAAAAAACCGACCCCCAAAACATGTTTTGCAAGAAAATGGGGGGGCCTGCACATAGTGGAGACTGGAGACCTTGCCTGGGGGCTGCTGCACACTGCAGCGACTGCGCAAATGCGCGTTGCGCAATGTCTATCGCACAACGCGAAAAACTTCTTTTTTTTTATTTTTTTATTTTTTTAAACTTTAAATAAAATGAAATTCAAGTGAATAAGATAAAATACCATAAAACCCATTTTTATTTAAAATATGTAGAAAACTGATTTTTTGTGTTATAAAAGAGTGGTCACCTTCGTTTTAGGCTTTCAAAAAACATATTTTGGTGCGAGGACGAAGCATAAAATAGGAAGAGGTATGTGCACGTGCGCACGATGCTTATAGCACCAGACTCTATTGTTTTGAACTCAATTTTGGATTTTGAGCTTCAAATGATCAATTCAGATCTAAAATTGAGTTTTGGATCTAATTTGGATCTGAAATTTGGACCTTGGATTTAAAACTTGCGTTTAAATTGGGTTTCGCGCTTGGATAAAATAACACAATCTTTTAAAAAAATTTGGGACTTACATGACTTTTAATCAACAACTCTATTTTTATGTGCTCCATCCATCCACTTCACGTAATATGTGTACCTTGAGTAGTTTATTAGTGTTCTCCAATCAAGTAAGTATGATGACATAAAATATCTCTAGTGTCATATTTTCTACACCTTTATCCGCTTAGTTATTAATGTTGCATGTACCTTTTAAGGGTCACAAATCGGCGGTCACAAAACAATTATTGTTTGAAGGAATTTTTCATAGAAAACATTAAATTTTGGCGTCATGCATGACAACGGTTTCACCGTACCGTGCACCCACCACTCAAGTATTCTCCTTAAAGAATCATATTCTGCGTTTATCTAATAAAAAAATATTTTTACACTTAATAAGGTCATTTTTCAAAAAGCTGCACACTTATTTATTATTGAAAATTTTAATTGAACAGCGAATTGTTAAACGTTCGGCAGCTTTTTGTAATTGTATAAAAGTGGCAGTTCATTGCATCTGCTACGTGTTCCAGGCATCGGGCCAGCTGCCACCCTGAGCAGCGCCTGGGGCAATATGGCAACGAAATGAAAGGCATGTCGCCCGAGTCACGTTAGTACAAACAAAACCTCCCAAAACGAGGCCAGCTCCTTATTTCTTTGCGGTCTCTTCATCATGACGCTCCAGGACGATCTGCTTTGATCTTTTTATTTTCTCATTTCTTTCTCCCATTTTCCCCTGTATGCCACTAGTTCTTGTTTTCTTTTTGGGGTTTCGTCAGGTACTTCCCTCAGCCTTTACAGAATGGCAACTTTGTTTGGTTTTGCTTGTCGTGTTTGGTTGCCTTAAAATAGTTATTTCTATAGTTTCTGTATCGGAGACCAGAAGTTGTGATCTTAGAATCTTTAAACAACTCTTTTGATTGTGGATCTACCTGTGTCTTTAGACGTTTATGGAAGTAGTAGTGACTGCCACTGCCATGTCAAAGTAATCAGTGTGTTTTATAAAGCTTACTTTCTTTATGAAGTTGCGCAAAGATAGACTTCTCTACGTGCGATCGGTGAGAAACGAGATTTTCATTGTCTCGTGTTGATGTACGTTTTTGCAGCGTAGCACCACACGTTTTACTGCTCTATTTTTTCCTTTTTCCGTGGAAGTTCTTTCCGTTGTCTTGATTTCCTTTCGATTTCTGTAAAACAGTGTCCGTTTGTTTCCTGTATCTGAGGGAAAATGGTAATTTATTTCCCTACATGAGGAGATAAAGTGCTTCATTCAACCACGTTTTTTTATCAACCATCCTCTGATTAAAGATAGTCTATAGGCAATTATCAGAGAGGATCTAGGGAGAGTCTTTGCATTTCCTTTTCTTTTCGTTTCGTTTCGTGTGCTTGATAGTCTATTCTTGTTATTTAGCACATTCCTTGATCAAGGACGCGTCCAGAATCTGTTAGGACATATTTTGGTACCATCCATCATCAGACATTTCTGCAAATTGAAGAGGTTGAGGGTGAACATAATACTGTTTTCCTCTTTTCTTTAGTGGCGACTCATCTTCTTTTTGTTGGTCTTTTTTTGTAGTTGGTAAAGAAACTGTTACATGATGGTTGGTTTTGGAGGACCAATGGTGGTTTGCCCAAGAAGCGAGCAATGTTGGGAGTGGGCTCGTGTTTACATGAACTACTGTATCTGTGATGCCAAGGATCTGGCGTCATTTTCGTTGGGCATGCTCAGCGTTCTGAGCTGGAGCGTTGCTGAAGTTCCTCAGATCATCACTAATTACAAGACGAAGACAACGGAGGGCATCTCAGCTGCCTTTTTACTGACGTGGGTTCTCGGGTATGAACTCTTTGATCTAAAGATTGTGAAAAGGCATAAACCAACATTGGCTTTCGGTTTGTAGCTGTCCTGTAGATCAATTAAAATGTACCATCGATCTTCCGTTGTCTTCATTCTTCCGCTCTTCTGGCGATAGCAGAATGTTTGTGTTGATGACACTGTGATTATAAGTGCATGAGGTTGTCTACCTTTATGAAATGATGGAAACCCTAAGTTTTGAATCTTTTTTTCTTTTCTTTACAATGCAGAGATCTTTTCAACCTATTCGGATGTTTGCTAGAACCAGCTACTGTAAGTTACTCCCGTGAAACGTGGTCTGCTAGTTACTTTTTGATTTGTTTGCAAATCATGTATTTCTTTCCTGGCAATAGAAAAAAGACGGAAGGACTTCCTTTCTCAGACTGTGAAACTAACAGATGTTTAAAAATCAAGGGTCCAAATAAAATTTTAATAGTTTCAACTTTCAAATTGATTCTTATTTGTATTTATTTGGTAGACGTTGGATGCTATTTGGACGGTTAGTGTCTCATTTTTGGACAAGTTACAGATTATGTATTGTACACTGTTCGCTTACTGTTGTTCTTAGGCAAACCTGCTGTGGTCTTGGGAACCTTTGCAGTTACAATCGTTAATAGCCACTTTGATGCATGTTACATTTTTGTGGATTTACTTTTACCAATCATCTCAGAATTATCTAACGGCTATTTGTTTCTATTGGCATTGTCAATATTTTGGATGTTGATGCAACCAACTCTTGTGAAGATTTTCAATGTGTTCAGAGGATCCAAAAGTAACATCCTTCATCATTACAATCTTGGTCAACCTATGTTGCTCTTTCGTTATCATTTACATGCAGTAATAAGAGATGATTTCTCAAGGCTTTTGGTTCTTTTCTTCCTAGGCTATAAGTAGGTTAGTGGGCCTCATGATATCCTCCAGAATTCAACTGCCTAGTGTTTTTAAATTTTTCATATAAGTGGAGCATCTGAAGCCTTCCATTCAATGATTTTCTGGTTGAAAATGACTTTCCAGCAACTGCACACATTTCAAAACTTTGGTTAGAAGCTTGAAAATGCTTTTGTTTGGACTATGAAGGTAATGCTGCAGATGATTTTTTTAACCAAAATTTTTCATTTACTTTTAGCATTCATCAGAGAGCTTCAAAGGATATATACAAAAAAAATAACAGAAACTAAAAATGGAAACATTGGGTGTGAATTCGTTTATTAGTTCCATGAAAATATGAACATCAAAAGGTTTATGGTTATCAGAACCGATGCTGTTGAAAGCATTATTAGATCGAGCCTAGGTGATGAGCAAGGAACATTGTTTGCTGCAAAATTATCTTCCATCATAATTCTAATAAACAAGAAAATACTAACAAAATGATAATGTGAGTTAAAAATTTAAAATAATGGAAAATATTCAAAGTATAACAGTATACAAATTACAGTCGTAACTTGTAACTACAAATCAGATGCAACAGAAAAAGGAAAAACTGCACAAATATAGAAGGCAAAATGAGTCTGTACTAAAAGAAGAAAACCAAAGGAAAAGGAACAAAAATGTAAGTTGTCAATGGAAAAAGCTTAGGCTCTCAAGTCTCGATTGCCTTGTTGAGCCTATGCATCTTACTTGATGTTTTAGGCATTTTCAGATAGTAGGTTGCCTAAAACTAGCTAGCGTAGGTGGTCGTCTAAGCATGAGAGCCTAGGCAAGCCTTTGAGAACATATATCAAAGCCCTCAAAAAAAGTATTTACTAGTATCAAAGGCTTCCAGTCTATACTTACAACAAAGGCAAGTTTGAAAAATAGTCCCTGAAATGGAATCCGTCAAACCAAGAGCTAAGCCAAGTGATACAAACATGTCCACAAATACAAAAATGAACAAGAATGCTGCTGTATATGTATATGTTGGGCACAACAACTTGCCTCGTCACCTGAAAGGCTCAAGAAGTGGGGAGTACAGAAGTAGTACTCGGTGAAAGTAAGGATGCTCAAAACCAAGTTCTACCCACTTCAAAACTGAAGTTTTTAGTTTAATGTATAAACATTCTATCCAAAGCATTCAACTTAGGTGAGCAAAATCGTTTTGTCAAGAGTTTAACCATCTAGGCACTGAGCAAAACTATTTTGCTGATGCGCCAGATATTCTACCTAGTGAGCTGCATCATTCTGCTCATTGGCGACTCTTTGAGTAGTATCATTATGTTCAAGATGATTCATGGAGTAGTATCATTTTGCTCACTTCCACCATGTTATCATGCTCACCAACTTGTGAGGTTATAATAAAACTACTTTTCAAGAATTTCATGCATTAAAAAGGTGCTTCTAAGTTCCATGTGTCTAAGTTTATCATGATTGTACGGAATACTAGTTTCTACTTTTTAACCTTGTATAACAAATTTATAATGCAGTCTTCAATTTAGGGCACTAGCAATGTGTGTATGTTCAAACAAAAGCACTCAAGCCTTTCCTTAGCAAGTCAGTCTGCTTCCTAGTACGTTAGTCCATTAATCCACCAAGCTGAAATTGGTGGCTACAGCCATTTAACCTCTTGGTTGGAGGACTAAAGTGACAACATTTCATGTTGAGGCTGATTTACTCTAGTCTTACGAAAATATGATACCACTATACCTGTGCCTCCTACCCTCTCCGGCTAAGTGACATGGGTACTTCAATATGGTCTACATGCCCGTGTCACCGTACCCATATCCAAAATGGGTACTTGGACACACTTAGATACTTTTTAGACTGGAACTGATTCAAAACTGCTCAATTTTGCTTAATTTAATTTTTTGTAACTCAATCTTCATTCTATTTTAGAGTTATTGTTCATTAACATGTAATATTCTTATCTATATCACTTGTTTATTTAAATGTTGCTTTCATTTTGATTTTTTTTTATGTTATTTTGCATATATATGTGTATATATCTTGTTGTAGCCCCGTACCCTCATTTTCCAAAGTTGCTGTGTCTGGACCCAAATTTTTGTATTCGTACCCATAACCATGTGGCATATCTTGCAGGAAGTACGACAGTATTAAACATTTAAGTTTCTCTAATAGCAGTTTAAGAGGATGCTTTCCATTTCAAAACTTAACAAAATCATTTCAGTACATCAGACAAGTGCTTGCATAATCCAATGTATAAGACCAAATCATGAATAGCTACATCATGGCTCAAATTGCCTTGTTGACTTCACCCTTATAGAAGTAGAGCACTTAACAGTGTACCATTTCACAAACATTTCATACAGATAAAAAATGGTTTGCTATTTGAAAAACGCACTAGTTCCAAATTTATCATCCTTTATTGAATGGTTGGAAAACATCAATGTAAAATGTCTCGCTAGGAAAATCATACGTAAGACAAGTTTAATATGATAATTCATAACAAGTACTATCAATGTTGTAAAAAGCGTATCGTAAGGCGTATTGTTCGGGCTTTAAGATACGCCGTATCGTAACGTATCGTAACCGTATCGTAAATTTTTAAAAAAAATTATTAATAAATCAGAAAAAAATTAAAAAAAATCGGAAAATTTGTAAAAAAATCAGAAAAAATAAAAAATAAAAAATTCTTCATAGAAAGAAAACATTCATAACACTATCATTCAACAAAGCATAAGGCTTAAGCCATAAAGTGATAAACATTCAATCAAGTGTTGAACAATTCAACTTCAACAACCATAGATTCATAACTCTTAAGTTTTTGAATCTTTGATACATATAAAATCAAAGCACTCTTGACTTGACTCTCATTCANTCTCCTTCATCAACAAAGCCTTCTGTTGCTTCAGCTTCAAGGTTGAAGCATTCAAGATCTTCATCATCAAATATTGTAGCTGGTTCTTCCTCAATCCATGGCTCATGATTTCTTACGAAGAAGAAATGAAGAAATCCCCTTTCCTTCCAACGAAAATCAACCACCCACGCACAAATCGACCCCTTAATCTTCGATTTCACGGTCAAAATCGAGTTTTTGACGGTCAAAATGGAAGATCCCCCTCCTTGACGCAGGTATCCAAGCGTTAGAAATGAAGAACGAAGGCTGTTTTTCAAAAAGGGGCCGAAATAAGTAGGTCTCGGGCCCTCTTTTGCGAAATCTTCCCGTATCGCCCCGTATCGTACGATACGGGCCCTGTATCGCACGATACATGCGATATAGGGACGATACACCCCATTTTCACGATATGGGGGGTGTATCGTATCGTAAAATCATTTCGGTACGATACGTATCGTACGATACGGCCCCGTATCGTACGATACGTACAACACTGAGTACTATTGCAATCATGAGACATCTCATCTTCCTAAGTTGAACCCAGGTTCAGTTGATGAACAGTGCCACAAGCCTAACATATGATACATGAGACTTTTGGTCTTGCTCAACCTGATAGGGTTCACCAGTACATAGGTCTGCTAGGGTACCCTAGTTAGATCCAACTCACAACCACAATCGGGCCAAATACATAAAGGCTGCACAGGGCCTATATTAAAATACAAAGCATAAGAATCACAATTCACAGCCAATTCACACATCTCCTAACTGATACCTTTTAAATCCTAACTGTTGAAAGATGGAGGAAGAAACGAGAGAGAGAGAGAGAGAGAGAGAGAGAGACACGAGAGTTCCTTCCATTATCATACCCTATTCTCTACTTAAGGAGAGATTAGTACCCTATTCTCTACTTAAGGAGAGATTAAGGTTCGGCTGGAGTCTTTACACAAGAGAGACACATAAAGGTGTCAAAAGACAAAGGAATACACTAACTTTTAAATAATCAGAAAACTACCACACTTAAAATCAATAATCAGAAAACTACCACTCTTAAAATTAAACTTTTTGATTTCAACACTCCCCCTCAAGCTGAAGCATAGATATCAACCATGCTTAGCTTGTCACAACATCTAGAGAAATCTCTAATCAGAAGAACCTTAGTAAACATATCTTCTGTCTGATCATAAGAAGTTACATGAACCGTAGACATCACATTTTCCTGTATAAGATCCCGAACATAATGACAATCCACCTCTATGTGCTTAGTTCTTTTATGAAATACTGGATTGTTTGCAATGTAAGTGGCAACCTTGTTATCGCAGTACATTTCATAGGAAGAGGAACATGAATACTCATATTTGTTAACATAGATTTAACCCAGGTCATCTCAGTAGCTGTTTGAGCAATTGCTCTATATTCAGATTCCGCAACTTGATTTATAGACTACATTTTGTTTCTTGCTTCTCCATGATATGAGGATGCTTCTAACAAATATACAGAAGTTAGTAGTAGATTTTCTATCATCAACAGACCTTGCATAGTGAGCATCACTGTAAGCAACAATTTCTAGAGATTCACCTTTCTTAAAGAAGATGTTTCTGCCGGGGATGACTTTAGGTATTTCAACACCATCAATGTAGAATCCCAGTGGACTTTTCTAAGTTTTTCCATAAACTGACTTAGTTTCCCAACAACAAAGCTAATATCTGGTCTTATTACAGTAACATAAAGAAGTTTGCCGATGAGAGACCTATAAGATCATGAATTCACTAGCTCCAATTGATTATCATGAAGATGAAGACGTGGATTCATAGGAAGATTAGCTAGCTTGGTTCCTAACATCTCTATATCCTGCAGTAGGTCAAAAACATACTTCATTTGAGACAACACTACACTTTCTTTGTTGTGCGTAACCCCTATCTCAAAGAAATATCGCAAGTGACCAAGATCTTTGGTGACAAAGTGCTTCTAAAGGAAAACCTTTGTAGCCGAGATTTTTTTATCACAATCACCTATCAAGATAATGTCATCAACATATATTACCATAACTATACCTTTGGAGGTCTTCTTGATGAATAGATAATGATCCAAAGGAGATCTTTCAAATCCACATTGTGAAACGACCTCAGATAATTTGTGAAACCATGCCCTGGAACTTTGTTTGAGTCTATAAATTGCTTTCTTCAGACAACACTTTATTACACTCCCCCTGTCGCTCGAACCCTGGGGGTTGTTGCACATATATAGTCTCCTCAATATCACCATAAAGAAAGACATTTTTCACATCAAGCTGATACATAGGCCAATCAGAGTGTACCACAACAGAAATAATGAGCCGAATAGTACAGAACTTGGCCACTGGAGAGAATGTCTCAAAAAAGTCAACCCCGTATGTCTGAGTGTAATCCTTAGCCACTAATTGAGCCTTATATCTCTCTACAGACCTATCTGAATGGTACTTGACTGTAAATACCCATTTGAAGCCAACAATGTCACAATTTTCAGGTGGACAAGCTAATAGCTAGACGACTAAGTCTGTTGTATGCATCAGAGATCAGGAATTTCATTCCTAGTGAGCATTTGATCCTTGGCAGCGGCATACTTAAGAGACAAACCAGCGAGAAACTTTGCAACCATGGTAGGTTCAAAGTGTGACTTATAACAAAATTTGCATGGAGGGCGCAAGAATTTCAGTCTCTCATAGGTCGCTTTAACATATGCAAAGTACTGTGATAGATCCTGATTTCCCTGTCGAAGATTGTGCAACTCATCTTCAATTTGAAGGATTTTACTTACATTTTTGTCTTGTAAATATGTCTGCCTAAGGAATTCCCACATCTCCTTAGTAGTAGTATAGTAAGTAATAGTAGAAGCAATTTGTGGTTGGACACTATTCATAATCCAAGCCATAACCATGGTGTCGTCCTCTTCCCATGTCATGTACTTTCCTGACTTGTCAATAGGTTCATCTTCTTCAATTATGTGTCTCTTTCGATGTCCTTTGACTGACAACATAAAGGACCTAGACCAACAATTCATAGTTGTGTCCATCTAACTTGATAGTAGATCCATAGGAGAAGGGATTTCCAGCTCCTTTGTGATCATTGCCACCCTCTGGTTTGTGGTTCTCAGCCAAAATGAACCACTAAGACCAAGAAAACCACGATAAAAAAATTGTGCAGTAGATAGAACACAGAAAATACAGTCCTATTTTCAATTAATCAGTCATGCAAAGGGGCTGATAAGCAAAGCAGGCTCTGATAAGCAAAGCAGGCTGATAAGCGAAGCAGGACTCAACAATATCACATGCAGTCCCCCCTTTCGTATATCACCAATGCACAACAACATCCCACATAAAATAACCAAGACCTCCTTCAAGTAAACTGGAGCAGTCAAAACAGCAAACGTGCAGTTTTATATACTTCTTCAAACAGGCTTGAGCAGAACGAACAACTAACCATTTGTCAGTCATAGAATCTCAACTTCAGATTCATTTCAACGTGATATCAAACTTCAACTTTGCTGCTTCATTGCACAATATTAAAGACAGTAATAGAAAACTCAAACTTGCTGGCCCATTACGACTCCAACTATGTTGCTCCACCGGACAACATACTTTGCAAATTCATTGCACAATATTGAAGACAGTAACAGAAAACTCAAACTTGCCTGCCCATCACGACTCCAACTATGCTGCTCCACTAGACGACATACCTTCAAACTTATCAGTACCACCACATGCCTTCAACTGTGCTGCTCCACCACTCGACTTCAAGAGTGCATCGACCTAGGGTTTTAAGAAACCCTAGGTTGAGGTATGAGAGACAAGACTGATCAGACGTGCCTGCCCAAAGAGCTCAGATCAAGGTTGATCAGACTTGTGAGTAAAAAAAAGAAGAGAAGAAAAAAACACCACCGTCTTAGCCAATCAGATGTCCACTGGCCTTGATACGTCCACTAGCCTTGATACCATGTTGAAGGATGGAGGAAGAAAAGAGAGAGAGAGATGAAAAAGAGTTCCTTCCATTATCGTACCCTCTTAAGGAGAGATTAGGGATCGGTTGGAGTCTTTACACAAGAGAGACACATAAAGTTGTAAAAAGACAAAGGAAGACTCTTAACTTTTAAATAATCAGTAACTACCATACTTAAAAATAAACTTTCTTACCACACTTAAAAATAAACTTTCTGATTTCAACACTAACAATGCCCTCTAAAAATAGATAGATTTAAACCATGGAAAACCAAGCACCAACGTAGGACTTTACATCTTATGTAACCTAAGTGGAAATCATTTCGAAAGCTCTCATGGAATAATGATTACATTCAAAACATTGAAATTCAAAAACCACACACACACACATACGGAGACAGTCTACATTAGAATAATTTATGTATCCAAAGATTTCCAACCTAGTTCCCCTGACAAAGGATTAAAAATCCACTTCTCACTATATTGTCAAGCCGCCCAGGCGCTCAGGCAGCGCCTGGGCGAGGCCTAGGCAAAAAAGGCGACCAATTTTTTTAAATTTTTTTAGTTATGTTAATATTTCAAGTTATTTTGATTAACTATGGCTAATGTTTGAAATAAATCTAATACAAGAAAACAAAAAGTAGATATAATCTCTAGAAGAAGGAAAGTAGATCCGCAAGAAGGTTTTGATCCATTTTTTCTTAAAGAAAGACATAACCATACTAATGTATAACAGACTAAGTGACTAATAGTATATAGTATATACATATAACAACATAATCAACATAACAATACATAAAAGTACATAATCAATATGACATAAAGTACGTAACAATATATACTCAATTAAGAAACTTTAATTGAAAGGGAATGTGACAGTTCACTTTCCCATGGACTATGCGTGTTGAAGCCTAGGCCAGCCTAGGCGAGCTTAGGCGTCAACACATATCCCATCGCCTAAGTTGTGGGCTTACGGAATGGGTGTGGGTGTGGACTCGCTCTTGGTCCACACCTATTTGAGGCCTTAACAACATGTTTCTACATACTTGCTAATCTTCCTCTTCACAAAACCTCTCCTTCAAACTAAATTCCTCCTAGCATGATGCTTGATCCCTTCAAGTCCCTTTTGGAACACTAGGATGGCATGGTTTCAGGAATCAAGGGTTTGGAAATAGGAAATTTGCTTTTCAAGACAAGGTGGTGCATAGAAGAAGCATGCAGAGCCACATATAGTTTCATCCTTGGTTTAAATACCACCTTCCACTTTTTAAAAGCATGGATTGAAAACATTCACCTTGGAAATCTAAGATATGTTGAAAAGCATGAAAAACTTCATACTAGACAAAAGTCACAAAACAGAAGTACAAACTCAAAATCTGACATCTAAACTTTTGATAAAGATTATAACAAGGACATAATACAATGAAAACATTGGCATCTACACAACTGTCGTAAAAAATAATGAGAAAAATATGATAAAAACCTATATCATCTAACACATAACAAAGAATTTACTTATAAAAGAGCTTCATTAGTACCTTTCATAATTGTAGGTATATGCATATAAATGAATCTCCTCATGCTACGAAAACCTTGGCAATGTACTAGGAGTTTGGGAGAAAAAAGATAATGAAGACAAAATACATGCCAACAATTATAGATGGGCAGAAAAAATGCAGGTAAATTAGTCAAAAATACATGTAGAATAAGAATCGTTGACATACCCTACAAGGGCAGTAGTATATGGCAGATCCTATGTCACATAGGTGCGGGGTGTGGGTGCCGGAGCGGCACCTCGCAGAAAATATAGGTACGGCGGTGCGGCGAAAATATTTTTTTATTATTATTGTAGAAACGCGAACAAGAAAAGGAAGAGAAACAATGATCACGATGTAACGTGGAAAATCCTCAACACGAGGGAGAAAAAACCACGAATGAGGAGGAGTTGGTGCCCACTAGCCGCCAGACTCTCTCTCTCCTTAGATTCTCATTCACACATAAGGATTAGGGTTACATGACTTAAGTAGTGCCCAACACGGGCTACAAGACTGGTCGGGTATGGATCCGGACCCGAAACATACGATCTATCAACACTCCCCCTCAAGTTGGGCATACATATCAAACATGCCCAACTTGGATACATTCTTCTCAAATGAAGCTGAAGGAAGAGCTTTCGTCAGAACATCAGCAGTTTGGTCTTCAGACTTCATGTAAGGTAAGATCAACTCTTTCGCATCAATTCTTTTCCGAATGAAGTGACGATCAATTTCAACATGCTTTGTTCAGTCGTGAAGAACAAGATTGTTGGCTAAGTTGATTGCAGACTTGTTATCACAATACATCTTCATAGGTCCTTCAATCTCTATTCCAATGTCAGTCAGCAATATCTTCAACCATAATAATTCTGACACTCCCATAGCAACTGCCCTATATTCTGCATCTGCACTAGATCTAGAGCAAACATCCTGTCTCTTGCTTCTCCATACAACAAGGTTTCCTCCCAAGTAGACACAGGACCCTGTAGTAGATCGTCTGGTATCACCACAACCTGCCCAATCCGCATCAGAATAGCCCTCGATTTCCACAGTCTCTTGTTTCACATACAGGAGTCCCTTGCTAGGATTTTTCTTCAGGTAGCATAGTACTCTGTCCACAGCCTTCAGATGTGCATCGGTTGGTGCATGCATGAATTGGCTCAAAACATTCACCGCAAAGGTGATATCAGGTCTCGTGAGGGTAAGATAAATCAACTTCCCAACCAGACGTTGATATCTTCTCTTGTCTTCTTCACAGAGAGGCTTTCCATCTCTAAGACTCAACTTGTGCCCAGTGTCAAATGGGGTAGGAGCAGGTCTACATCCCAATTTACCAGTTTCTTCCAGCAGATCTAATGTGTATTTCCTTTGGTTTAGTACAAGACCAGTACTAGACCTAGCAACCTCCATACCAAGAAAATACCTTAGCTTGCCAAGATCTTTGAGATCGAATTCTGTAGCCAGTNAATCTTCACCACTTCCCATGTCATATTTCTTCTCAGGGCATCCATTTCTTCTTTCATTGCATCAACCCACTTGGAGTCACTTTGAGCTTCAACAACAGTCCTGGGGATCACAGCCAAAGAAAGAGTAGATACAAAGCATTTGTAGTCCTTGCTCAGTCTAGAATATGAAACAAAGTTACCAATAGGATGTTGAGTACATGACCTGACACCATTTCGCAGGGCGATGGGAAGCTCTTCACTAGCACCAACAGTCTGAATCTCTTCTTCAATAGGTTTCTTCTGCGCACGACTTGGGTCATCCACGGAAGGACTAATTGGATTGGGAGTAGAACTCTCATCACCTGTCATCTCATCTCTACAAACTTTTCCCCTAGAGTAAACTTGCCCAAATAGACGATTGCATTTCTCTTCTGCCTCAGTGGAACACTCTCCATTTTTCTCCTGTTCATGTGCCTCACTAGATGGACCATGTTTCTCCTGTTCTTGCACCTCACTAGATGGGCCAACAGAGTCACGCCTGTAGTCCAAAAAATCTGTAAACTGAATTTCCTGACTCTGAGAATACTCTTCCTGTGACATAGAGTACTCCCCTTGAAGAGGATTCTCACCAAAATAGGAAACATGTTCAAAGAAAGTGACATCTTTGGTAACATAGGCCCGACCAGTGGAAGGGTCCCGACACTTGTACCCTTTTTGAGTGGGAGAATACCCTAAAAAAATGCCCTTTATAGACCTTGGATCAAGCTTTTTAATTTGAGGACTATGATTGTGAATAAAGCAAACACAACCAAAAACTCTGAGTGGAAGAGAGAAAGGTTCACGACTCCCCGGTAACATAGAGTGAGGCGTCTTCCCATTCAACACACGACTAGGCAACCGGTTTATAAGATACGCACTGGTCAGCACAGCATCCCTCCAATACCTTTTTGGAACATGACGTTGAAAAAGAAGAGCCCGAGTCATATTCAATAACTGACGATTTTTTCGTTCAGCAACTCCATTTTGAGGAGGGGTATAACTACATGAAGTCTCATGAATAATTTCCTTTCTCTCGAGCATTGTCAGATCGAAATGTCTTAACAGATGCTCCATATTGAGTTTCCACATAAGCAATGAAAGTCTCTATGACAGTAGGAACTTCACTACGGTCTTTCAGCAAGTAGACAATAGTGTTACGAGAACAATCATCTATAAAGGTGATAAAGTATTGAAAACCATGACAGGAATGAATCCCTGTAGGCCCCCACACATCAGAATGAATCATGGCAAATACCTCATTAGACCGATGGCTAGACAAAGGGTATGAAGCCCTAACATGTTTGGCCAGGTAACAGACATCACAAGACACCATAGTCATATCTAACCTGGAACATATATCAGGAAACAACTGTCTAAGAAAGCCAAAAGGCAAGTGTCCAAGACGCTCATGCCAACGTAGAAGCAACTGAAGGGAGTCCTCTCTATTCTTCGTGGCTTGGCTGACTGCTGTCATGAGAGCCTGAGCAGCACGCATAGGTAAACGATAGAGCCCGTCAGAAGCTAGACCAATCCCAATCCTCTTCCCTGTCACCAAGTCCTGCATAACACAGCGATCAGTGGAAAATATAAGTTCACAATTTAACTCCTTCGTGATCTTGCTAACCGACAAGAGATTCAAGGGAATATGAGGAACATGTAGAGCATTGTGGATTAAGAACTTGTTCAAAGTTGGGAGACTCCCTTTTCCAGCCACAGAGATAGATGAACCATCGGCAAGGGAAACACGATCATTTCCTGATGAAAGCTTATACCCATGAAAGACCTTAGGATCGCCGGTCATGTGGTGAGTAGCGCCACTGTCAATGATCCACTCTCCCATACGGCCATCCGCCATCACGTCTATAGATGAAGAAGTTGCCATAATCACAGATAGTCCAACTGTCACACCCCGACCTTTTTGACCCAAACATTTTTTTTTCTAAACATAAAGCATTGAGGCGTGACTACACTACAATTCTAAAAGACGATGAGCCAAGCAATTCAAACAATGGGGCGAACTTTCATTTAATGCAATCATTTCAGTTCATACAAAACCACATCTATGTGTAACCAAAAATGCCCCAAATTGTATAATTGATGCCTAACAAAAACAAGACATCAATAAAACCAAAATAAGACGCGCCGGCACTACAAAAAGACCCAAAACCTCCCCAGTAGGACGTGAGTGAAGCCATCTGCTCAACCTGCTGCCCCGGGTCCGCCAAAACCTGAAAAGGAAACAACTGAAGGCATAGCCTTCGCAGTATGGCAACAAGCCAGGAAAATACCACCCCTTTCAGGTGAGATTCAAATAGAAATAAATATCAAATCATATTTTCTCATATTGTGTTAAAGTACAACACACAAGGGCCACTCAATGGCCATAGTCACTAACATTTCCAATCACATGCAAGCATACCTAAACATCTCACTTGCATTTGCAACACAACAATTACATTCACTTCAAACACATACCATCAATCATATTCAATACATTTTCTTTAACTTCAGTGTATTACAGTTCCTGTGGGTGCAACACAGGCACGTGCACACCATGGGCGG
>JAANDH010000882.1:74633-120143 GCA_011799765.1 Nymphaea thermarum
GGGAGAACTTACCCACGCCGCCACCGTCGCCGCTCGCCGCCGGCACCACCTCCGCCGCTGCTGCTTGCACCGTCGCCGCCTTCCTCTCTGCACTGACCCGAGAGCGCTCAGGCGGTAAACAGGAGAAAAGAGGGAAAGGCGAGGGAGAAGCCCTCGCGTCGGGCTCCTCATGCGCCTGGAGCTCGGGTCCGGGTCTGGACCTTGACCCGGTCCGACCCGCACGAGCCAAGCGCGTTACACCAACAAGAGGCACGAGCAGCGATACAACAAGAGTAGCACCGGTGACAAGGGAGAGCACCAACGGGCAGTAATATCCTTGGATAGAATCACAAGAACGAGAGAAAAATCAAGTTCTATCTAGAAAGGAACAATAAAGAGAGAGAGGTAATATCGTCACCGAATTCCCAATCAACCCCAAGAGTGAACGAAATGTCGATTGGGGGAAACGATCGTCGATGTCGCTCGACGGAAGCGGTTCCTTCTCTCTCTCGGGCTGCAATCTCCCACGGGTAGAGGTTGCGCCACACGTTCTCCTTGCTGGAATCAAGATTCAAGAGGCAAAACCAACAAGTATCAAGGTATAGAAGTGAATAGGAGATCAACTTCGAGATGAGGAAAGCCTTCACCCGTAAGACCAATTTAACCCCAGTCTTTTGTAAGGAAAGGGGGATGCGATCGCCGGAGCGCCGGCGAACGTTGAGGCAATCCTCAAGTTACGCTCCTCTCATCCTTTACGTCCTCTGCCAAGTCACAGACCAGCCACCTCTTCTTGCACGGTGGGCGCCAAAAAAAAGATTGAATCAAAGATCAACCAATCAATATATTGCAGGTAAGAGGCAGATGCACTTCACCGGATTTGCAAAAAAACCCTTAGGAAGTGACGTGAATAGGGGGAGGCAAGCCTAGGAAGCGCCTAAGCACGCATATCTTCCTTCTTCTCCGGTAGGCAAGACGACGACGCAAAAGGCAGCGGTGCAAGGGACAACGGCGACGGTCAAACGCAAGACCGACGACGCAAGAGCGACACCGCAAGAGGGGTGACACCGGCGGCGGCGGAAACAGCGACGGTGGTATTGGGTACAGCGGCGGCGGCGGAAACAGCGACGATGGTATTGGGTACAGCGGCGGCGGCGGCAGTGACAGAGGCGGCGGCAGTGGCAGCGGCAGTTGCGGTGAGAGATATTAGGGTTGGAACTTCACAAACCCTAAAAATTTCCCAAACTCGTCGGCTCTGATACCATGTAGAAACGCGAACAAGAAGAGGAAGAGAAATAATTATCACGATGTAACGTGGAAAACCCTCAACACGAGGGAGAAAAAACCACGAATGAGGAGGAGTTGGTGCCCACTAGCCGCCAGACTCTCTCTCTCCTTAGATTCTCATTCACACATAAGGATTAGGGTTACATGACTTAAGTAGTGCCCAACACGGGCTACAAGACTGGTCGGGTATGGATCCGGACCCGAAACATACGATCTATCAACAATTATTATCCATTATATATATATATATATAATTATATATATATAGAAAATTTGTCTATAAATAACAAAATTATAAAATATTCAAAATTGCAAATAAAAAATTCAACGAGTCTTTAAGTTATTAATGTATAGAACATAATGCATACGACCATATTAGAAGTTTAGAACAGCATATATTATATATAGTAAATGCTGTAACTTAGAAATATAACATACTAATATACATACAAAAGCAGAAATTAAAATTAGCATTTGGAAAGTAGAACACAGCTGCACCCTATAATACAAGTAACAAAACTTATATATTAATATATTATAACCAATAGCCAATAATGTATACCACGATATGAAACAGAGATTGTCTCAAGAGGCCTAGGGTAGCTGGTGGGGCTAGGGGTGGAATGAAGAGGCACATCTCTAGCTTGGTTCCTGTGGATGCTATGCCTCTGCTCTTAAGTGGTTGAAACATCACTGCCATCACTGACACTGATGCAATGGAGGACCTGGAGACAGGGGCGGTGAGGCCATTGGTTTCTTTTCCCAGTGGTGGATCATAATTCTCTTGTTCACCTAGAGAAAAAACAATCAGTGCGAAAGGTTTGCTCAACAACAACAACATTGGGCAAAGGAAGAAGGATAAGAAGAAGCAGGGGGGCAAACTCATCTTTGCAAGATGCCATGGGTGGAATTTGTTCTAAATGCAAACACCAATACTATTGGTCAAAGCATGAGTAACAAATTGCTGGAACACTTTTTCTCCATGACTTAGTTGTTACAAATTCATGTGGTTTTGGCAAAGTGGGAATGCAGTCACTACATGTTCAAACTGCTTTCTTGTCCTGCATTTGATAGACAAGTATCTCTTATTGTCCTGCTTTTATCTGTGAATCAAATGGGCCCATAGGAAAACAGAGGGGTTGTTAACAGGTTACTGATTTGACAAATAAATTTCTGAATTTCAACCCATTTATCGTCTTCCATTCTCAGGGACTTTTATTTGGTCTGCTGATATTTGAAGCTGGAAACTTAATTACTCTTTCAGTTTATGTTGGTATAGGAGCGGAACTTCTTATGCAAGGACAGAACCTTTTATTTCTATGCGATTATCATTGTCAGGACTCCTCCCTGGTTGAACTAAGCTTGTTCGAGATGTACATATTATTGATCATAAAATTCTTCACACTGGAATATTATTACCTATGTAAGTTTAGAGTAAGTGAAAGAAAAAAGAAGATGGAAAGAACTTTCATGTATTTATTCTGACTTGTTTAATGCATACTCTAGACTGCCAGAGATTTGATGAAATATTCATTAAGTTGTCTACTATAGAGTAATATAATTTCTGGTTTCAGAACTGCTGGTTGTGATTCATGGCTTTTGCAGTATGTGCTGGAACATGAATACAGGCTGACCAGGTACATGGTTTTCTTTTGCAGCTCCCAACACAATTCTACATGGCAGTTGTGAGAACTTTAAACTTTCAACAGGATTACTTTTGGCAGTTTTTGAGCTGTTGAGATGGAGATTTGCTTATCATGTCTCTTCATATTTGTTATATCTGCAGTTGTATACAGCAACAACATTGATCCTGACCTTTCAAACTGTATACTATGATCATGTCTATTCTAGACTTGGAACCCTTAGCATGGTTAGTGTCTGGTCCTAATTAATGGTTGTATTATAAGCTTTGGCTTTCATTATCATAATGTTACATCTGCAATATGTGTTTGAGTATATCCTTCTTGGGTACCGACTCTGCTGGAAATCTTAGCAATTTAATACGTTCTTAGTCTTCACATATAGATGAGCTGGTTGTTCCATTGATTCTTGCATGCATTCCTAGCAATATTTGCTTATAATAATCCTGTTTCATGTCATCTTTCTTGTTTACCATCAGGCATGACCGTTGGTTAGAACACTCAGCTCTTTCAGTGGCAGAGAAATGTCTAAATTCATTAGCATGCATTGATTGGAGTTGTTTCATGAATCATGTCCAGGAATCCCCTCATCTTTTGGATTTTGAATGGTCAAACTGTCTTCCAGGGAAAAATAAGCAGGAAGGAGCAAATTGATAGTGTTTTGAATAACGAAAAGCCAGGGGACAAGGATGAAGATTTGGCAGTACAAAATGACAAACGCCACATTAGCACCCCAATTCCGGTTGCAGCTTCGGTTGCTGGATATGGTTCATTGGGTAGAGATCGATATTATGTGTAATGTTTGCTTTCCCTTTGACCTCTTGCTGCTCGCATTACCTTGTTTCAAGAACATATAGTGATCTTGCTTTGGTACTATTATTTCTCAGCAAATCTATAGTTATTGGTGATTATGAAGTTTTCTGTGCTGGAAAAATTAGCACATTGTTTGATATAAAGGACTATGATATTATGAGGCATTTGATTCGACAGTAAGTATTTGATTGATGTTGCTTACGCAATTTTTCAAATTTAAAATATTCTCCTTTGATATTAAGTGGTTTTAGTAGCACACGTCTTTTAGACTTTGGACCACTTAGACAACTTGCAAGGTGGGTTATGTTTCCCTTTCGCAGTGCAAGACTTTCTAAATCTCACAGCACATCCATCACATTGCTTAGAGGGTAGTCTCTGAGGATAGTCCCACTGACACCTAATCCTGTTGAAAATGTAATAATTTGTCTTTCCGAGAGTATTTTGTTTGATTGGAGAAAGACAGATGCCAAATTTGCTAGGAATCATGTACCTGTTTTATTTTTTGTCCAATATAAGGAGAAGTGTCATGATTTCTCAAAAGTTCAGCCTGGACAGGTAATAATAAATTCAATTGCATCCTGAAGACGACCTAATTTTAAGTCAAATTCATTGGAGAACAGACATGTGTTCATTATATGTTTTTCTGTTTCATAAATATATGTACTCCCAATCCAACTAATATTTCCTCCTTGAATCCTTGTGAGATGTACTTTTAGTTGAAGATCTATGATGTCTTTGGATTTGTATTGATCTTATAATCTTGTTTTATTATTTTGTTTTACATATCGTTGCCAGCCTCCTGATTGTGAGTATCCATGTGAAAAAAACTTCCAGCTCAGCAAGATCTCTAGCAAGCAGCCCTACTCCTACAGCAGGATCATACTCAGCATATCAACGAGGTTATGGAAAAAGAGCACCTGCCTCCAGCCTTGATGAAGCTCCTGAAGAAGAGCCGTTGTTAAGTAACTTCTCACAATCTGCACCATTGTTAGACACAAAGACCGTAATGTGCATGGTATATTAACTGTACCATCATGTATTGTGGAATTAGGGATACTCCTGTTTGACTTGTTTAATAAAGAGGCTATTTTTTCTGTCTCCAGGCATCAGTAACCACATTCTTCATTTTTAGTTTTTCTCTTCAAAAATCAGCTTCGGTTATATCCTACACCTCCTTGGATCATCATGCTGGTACCATTATACCAATACATCGGAAACTATTACAGGTAATTCTATTTCTGTTGATTCATTTTCAACAAAAAAGAAAGAAAATAATTATGAAGGGGATGTAGCTTCTCATTAATCAGGATAAGTGGAATGGTTCTTGACATGATGCTTCCTGTAGCTGTTCAAATGGTAAACTAAAATAGTTGAAGATAAACTCTGCATTTTTTTGTTATGTCTAGCGTGTTAAATTCATCTGCAGAAAGATCTATACTATCTTTCGGCAATTACTATTCCTTGCAGAAAATGGTTATGAAGTCAAGTGGAAATAATGGAAGCAGCTCACTTGGAAGTTACCTAGGTTGGGCAATGGCTATGATCTACATGGGTGGAAGACTTCCCCAGATTTGTTTAAATGTAAGTTTTGATGCTTAAGTATTAATTGCAGGTAGAGTTATCAAAACTGAGAGCAAACGTAAACTATTTAAGTTTGTAATATAAACATGTTTCACTTGAAAAATGATTGGGAACCGACATGTTGGATTTGTTTCGAGCAAACAATTGTTGGAAAGATGGGCCGTTGTTCATTGCTGGATGTAGACATTGGACCTCTTGGCTGCATCTTCTCCCTTCCCGATATGGATATACTTGTACAAGTCTCATGCACTTTTGCAGTAGTGTGGGATATGTTTCTTATCCTTTTTGCACGTAATCAACTGGAAAACTTTCATTGACAATTTTGGAGAGCTCTGTAAGCTAGTCACATTGCTTGTGTTGATTAAAGATTCAGAATAAATTAACATTGTTTTTCAACACAGAAAATGCTTCAGTCTTTTATTCATGTCTTTGATCCACTTTTTGTGATTTTTTTCAACTTGTGCAGATGAAAAGGGGCACTGTCGAGGTAAACAAACAACCTTTCTCTATGTTCCTTTTGTTGCTTCTTGTCTCTAACATTTTATCTGTTATCATTCATTTATTGCTTGTGAGATTACTTCTACCAGTAATGGCAGTAGTAGAAATGCTGCCACTGCTGTCGTTGTGCCTTTTTTGGGTAAAGTTCTCTTTGCTGGTGCATAGGGTCTAAATCCACTGATGTTCTTGTTTGCTTTGGTTGGGAACTCAACATATGTGTCAAGGTAAATGTTACGGTTTCCGTTTCCATTTCCAGTTTGTGTTTATAGAGTTTGTTTTGAACTGGTGTAGTGAGAAAGGGAATAATGTATTTGTCTATTTCCACAGTATTCTTGTGAATAGCACAAAGTGGTCTAAAATTAAGCCAAATTTGCCATGGCTGGTTGATGCAGCAGCATGCGTAGTCTTAGATGCTTTTGTATCCTTTTCCACATTGATCTCACGATCCACTGTTCTTTTTGCCTCGTTCAATCCATTTCTGCAATAAAGAGTGATCCTTAACTTCCACAGATTATTGCGCAGTTCATTTATTATTCTCGATTGAGAACAAAAGAGTGCAGGAACAATCAGCGTTATCTTAAAGTTTGGGCTTCTTAGGATATCAAGTGTCACTTCAGACCAACTGTCTGCATTTGATAACAAGGGGACTGAGTCAACAACCTGAAGGGAATTTGGTCTGGGTTGGATATGGAGCAGTAATTTAACGTCAAACCACTATCTTTACTGAGGTGCAACATCAGTAGATGCCTGAAGGTTGCGAAATCACTATTGTAATATGAAGCTTTCTGTGACTAGCTGACTGGAGGAGGTACCGTTGAAGTGTTAAGAGTGCAAGTGATATTGCATAAGATAAACTGCGTAGTTCCTTATTGTAAAGGAAGAAACAGGAAGCTAGTATTTTGTTTTTATCCTTCTGCTATCGACACCAAGTTGGACATACGAGTATCTCGGACGTGACGTCAATATGTAGGTCATCATTAGGCCTTCATCTTCCAAACATTTGAATCAAATGTTCTATTGTTCTCCTTAATTTGAATCAAAGAATTCATAATGTGAATGAAAGATCTCATGATACCATGTTCCTGCCAACGCTCGCAGGTTAGCGAATGGAACTCGGGTCCAAATTCAGGACTCAAATCTGCTCGAATAAAGTTCTCGAATTAGAATTTGTCATAAATTGTCACGGGCTTAATAAAGGCTGACAATCATCCTCGTAAACTTATGCATGTTACCGGAAGAATGTTATGGGACTTGCCAAACTGTGGATTGAAATGGTCTGTCTGCCGTTTAAACGGGCTGTGCTCTGGAACTTGCTCTCCAGTACCTGCCCGTTTAAGATTTGAAGGCCATTTAAAGTACATGAATGATATTTAAAATTGAAATAGTCAATCTTGGGAAAACAGATGGTGCCAAAGCTTGGTTTCTTGTAGAACATCTGAAAACAGCAACTACTCATTGACATCACAAGCTGAGGAATTACAGGCATGAATTGTCCGCCTGCTCATTTTTTGTGTGGCTTGTGATCTTGCTCAAGTATCATAGGTGGGTGAGCAATATCTTTGTGTTACTATAACAACCAAATTCCACCATCTTCATGAACTGTAATTAAGCAGTGTTGAGTGAATGTACATGGATAGATGCATCAAGGTTGTGGTACTTAGACTGGCACAGTGTCACGTATACGACACTCGGTTTGACGTCAATCCTTAACCTCCAATTCACATTATGGGCAGGGTGCCTCCACTACTCGTCGAGTGTTCTTCCCGATGCCTGAGCCGAGCTGAGGTATTCCTAACGTAGTGTTAAAGTTTGAGCTGAATACATGCCGAGTCTAAAAATATTAAACTTTTGCTTGTAAACCCAACGAGATGCCCATTGGACGAAATGCACAAGGCATTTTCTGAAATGGATGTAAGGTGGGTATCACATATCTCTAACCCAATAGCACCCAGCTGGTCGTTAGATGCTAGATTAGGGTGAGAAAGAAATCCTACCCAATCAGATCGGACGACCAAAATCAAGGGTGTCATCTTTCTTCTATTCTCCCGTCGTGTCTCACTATTCTTTTTCTTTTTTTCGTTTCCAAAAAATTTGTGCTCAACGCAGTTCGTTGACAGAGAAAGGTTTAAAGAAAGAAGAGAAGCTACTAGGGTAGCCCCTACATTGGCAGCAACACCATCAATGTCATAGCAGCCCCTAAGTTGGCAAGGGCATTGGCGAGAGAGAGAGGGGTGCTGGGGAGAGAGAGAGAGAGAGAGAGAGAGAGAGAGAGAGAGTAGTGGTAGAGTCAGAATATTTTTGGCTAGGAGGCATTGGACACTGACCTGGGATTGTGTCGGCATCACATGTGGCTAGAACTGAGCTCAACACCAACCCCAGTGAAATTTTTCGTCTGGTGTAGGCCACCCATTTAGCTCCACTACTTTAACAGCCTGTTTGGTAGGAGGGAAAGGAAGGGAGGGAAAGGGAAGTGGAGAGAAAGGGAATGGAAATGAATGAAATGCAAAGAAAAAGAAAGAGGTGATCTTGTTTGGATAGAAAGGAAATGAAAAAAGACTAAAATCATGTTTGTTTGGACTACATAAAGGAAAGAAAATGATAGAATTTATAATACTTTACAATAATATCGGTAACAGTCAAATAGTCTGCCAAATCTATTTTCAGGCTTGAGCAAATAGTCTGCTAATACTGAACATAAATCATATCTCTCCCAAATCCTCGAGATGTTTCTTTAAGACTCGAGATATTTCTTAAGGTACTAGATGAGCCACAAGGTGTTGATTGGAACATTGAAAGCGTGGTGTTTGAGGTGGTGGTTTACAGCTCCAGGAAGCAGTCCAGGTTCTTCTTGCATATCATCTTCTAAGTTATGCCCGTCTCGTAACATGCCGAAATGAGTGACAGTAGCATAAACCTGTCAGGATGTAACGGAAGTTTTCTTTTTTGTTTTTTTGACAAACAAGCTGGGGTTAGGCTGACTTGTACTAGATTATGCCACCAGTAATGTATTCTCAAGCAATCAGTTTCTCGTACGCTTGCGATTGCTTTCCGATTTAGATAAGTAGAGGGCATATAAAATTTTCCTGTTTCCATTATCGAAGAATGCCATCGTTGGCCTCAGGAGCTAGTATCTACAAGAGTATATGTGTTGGATCCGTGGGGCATGTTTGGAGGTTACGCGAGCTCAGAGCAACTCGTATATGTTTCCAGAGCTAGAAAAATGAAAAGAATTTAGGCCAACTTATTAATCCTATAGGCAAAACCACACTGAGAATTGCAAGCAATAAGATACCAACTGTTTGCAAATTAAAAGCTGCAAAATACAGACGGTTAGAAATTATACGCACATATGTCTGTCACTAGAAGAATCGTAACTTGGCTTGGTGTATGGAGGTTTTGAAACAAACACCTGCTAGAGGAAAGTCCAGCCAATTGCAGCATCAAACGGGATGAAAGAACACCATAAACTAGCGATATATGACCCACAAAGGAATGGGAGGGGTAGTGTGGGAATAAAAAGACTCTTCCTCTTCCTTCCTTTCTTTTCCTTCCCAATCCGTCCGATTTGGGAGGGATTGGATTTACACTACACAATCTCTCTATTGCCTCTCCTTTCCTTTCCCTTCCCTCGCAGCCAAACACATTTTCTTCCTTTCTCTCACTTTTCCTCATTTCTAATTAACCAACCAAACAAAGGAAGGATTGCTCAATCCCTCCCTTTTCCTCCCTTTCCTTCCTACGTAAGAGGGAGAGAGACAGAGAGAAAGTGAGAGTTTTAAAAAATGAATAACAGGAAAAGTTGTCATAGCTGTTGGAAGTTTTGGTAGAAAATGGCAACAACTATACAAATAAGATTGAGAAGAAAGGGGTAAAAAGATTCTTTCTCCCTCTTGCACAAAAGCGCTCAATATAGTATTTTATATGGAAAAGTAATGGAGATACATTTCTACAAAGAGAATATGACTTTATATAGAGCCCCCAAAGGAACCGTACAACCATGTAGACAAGGTTGTATCTTCAAAACACCTTTTTACATAAATTTTAGATATTAAATCCAAAACTAATACAAATTATTTGAACGTCCCCTTAATTTTTAATTTTCAAAAAAATATGATATATTCAAATTTGTACTTGTCTAAAGACAATGATTTTGTAAATATCTTTGTAGCATGCATGTACTTGTCTAGAACTCTAACTTGACTTTTTATTTCGTCTCTCTATTTTGGTTTCTGTCTGCGACATCTCATTTTCGTTAAACATTTTGAGATTTTTCATCTCAACATTATTATTATTTTTTTTATGATAGCGGTCTCATCTAATTTGACGAATCCTATTTTTATTTTCAGTAGTATGGCCTCCACAATTGTTGTCTTTACACCACATGTCAACTTGCTCTTACTTATTATATGTGCAAGAGAAAACAATTTCATCTTTCTCATTTTCATTTGTTGAGAAATTAGCTTCAAGCTTTCCTGGAACCCTACAATCATCTTTTGGTATTCTGCATTTTGTGCATCTGAGTAGGCATTCTTGAGGCACATGCCCAGATGTTTTACGTACATGGAAATATATTTCTGATTGCTTGAACTGCCTTTGTTGTTTAGGATAATTTTTCCTTCTATTGCAACTTTTGGTGAACCTTTGATTTCTTCATTTTGGAAGCTGATAATCTTTGTTAGAGGTATCTTTTCTTCATCAATATCAAGTCTTGCTTGGAATGTATGCACACTCTTTTGAGGTTCAAAACTTGCAATCTGCTTCTCATGTGCCTTTCAAGATCGCATCAACTCTTATAATGATAGAATTGATATTATCTTTTGCTTATTCTATGGCGATTATGACATAATCTTATTTTTGCGGCAAACTTCTTAAAATATTTTCAACTACTTTTCTTTCTTCAATTTTATCATCATAACTCCTTATTTTATTTATAATTTCAGTACCTCTAGAAAAAAATTCACGAAAGATTCATTGTCCTTCTTATACAATATATAAAAATTTCTCCATAATCCTTAAAGCTTGATAGAGATGATTTTAGGGAGTTCTATAATTCATTTTTTTAAGATATCCCAGTTTTCTTTGGATGAAATTACATTCATAATTTGAATAGAGATTGAAATACTCACCCCAAGCTGCAGATGCAACGAAGCGTTTTTTTGTTTTTTTCTTGTTATCCTTGAATTCTTTTTGTCTTATTGATGCCCATGATGCAAAAGCTGCACAATATGCCGATTCTTTATAACCCTTTTGGACATCATCCATAACCGGCCTTGCGGGCAAAAGAGAGAGATCTTGAAGAACACCTCATGTTTCCCACTCTCCTCCTATTTGACATGAGAATTCAACATGCAAAGGCGACTAAAATACTTCCTCGACTTGATTAAACACATCTGGACATAAAACCAGCATGTAACTAACCTAACTAACTAAAGACAAGACATATAAGGAATAAATTAAGCCAAATACAACTCAAAACTGAAATCTTAACTGAACAAGAATATTCAGGCCAAGAACACAAACTAAGTTATTAACTGATAAACTAAACTAAGTTGGTGATACTCTAGAAAACTCACTTTATGACACAGATGTGTGAAGTGGTGTACACGTGCCACAAGTGAGGTCCTCTAGAGTGAAAACACAGTTAACACGCTATTTATATTAGTCAAACTGGAGGGAAATAAATGTTCTCATTGGCCACCGTTCTAACCGTGGCCAATAACCGTGGGAACCTCCCCCTGTAGCCGTCATTTTTATTTTCTTTTGAAGAGTAATGCTCCCTATAAAGCAAGTTTGTTTTGCTAAAATTTAAACAAATTTCCTAAAAACTAGATTGAACCAACGACGACTGACAGTCGAATTCCTAGAAAAATTAGTTTTCCAAAGGTCGACAAACCATGCCACAACGATAATCGACATCAGCTCTGTTTAAAGCATATATACCTTGATATACATACCTTGAGTTGAGAAATTTTCAAGGATAAACGATCTGCTGCACAGGATGGAACAACAAGCACTACCACAATATTTTTCACCTTTGGAGCCATGGGAATTCTTGTAGCAACGTGTTACAAATTCACACTTTTTGCGTTGCATCTACGTCATCCTTGTGATTGTTGACACTTCGATGAATGTGATAGTGGCAAAGAAAAAAAAGCGTAACAACATGAATCCCTCGCATAATAGTGTGAATCGGTGGATCTTATCGGAATGAGAATAATTTTTTAATCGGATTGATTAAAAACATAAATTGAGATTCTGCGCCTTTTTTTTTCATTTCCAATTAACTGAGATTAAGCAAAAGAATTTTGATAAAGCTTATGACAGTTTATTTTGCGAAAAAGAAGATAGGCGAAAATTAGAATGCATCTTTTTTTAATTTCACATGATGAGGCGTCTTTCTCTCTTGAAGTGAACCAGTTAAGTCGTCACCAAAGTTTTGCTGAAGGTTCCAAGAAACGGAGGCATTAATTGTATTTGTGCTGCCACGTTTCTGACAAAAATGGCCGTTGGAATAACTAGTACACGGAAAATTGGGCGATGTAGGGTGAATCGGGCCTGAATCGCTGTCCGATTCTCATCTGATTCTGACGATCTTTAAAAGAAGCACATACTGAAAGAGCCCTTGATGCAGCATGACCAGATCTGTTGCGTGCTTGGTCCCAGTTCCACGACGCGGATCCCACATCCGAACTCCAGACAGGTTTAGAGCTCAATTGAGATGGAGCCACTACAACAAAAGCCCCTTTCATCGACGCCACCATGACCACCGCCGACGGCAACCGTCGGAGGATGACAAAAGGACAGTGGCCTGGTAAAACGTTGACGATGCTGCATACCGTCGCTGATCTGAGTCCTCTTGTGGTATGAAGAAGAATGTTGGGGTTGCATGCTCCGACGGCAAGACCTACCATCGCAGGTGGAGAAAAGGGGGCTGCGACCAGCAGTTTCCCCATCAACAGTGCATCCCCAAATTTCGGCAGTGGTAATGGACGTCGATGTTTATCATGGAGGTGTATCACGGTTCAAGATTGTATCACTAGTGTGAAATCCCTAATTTCCAACGATTGTTGGTCCCGTTGGCATATCTTCTTCAAATCATCGACGGTTGTGGTCTGCGTCGACGGCGGAGAAAATCTTGGTGGGTCAGATTGCGCGGCGCTGAAAATAGTTACTACCATAACACGCCTATCAGCCTTGTATACAGGTAAGGGAAGCTCAATCCCCTTACTCCCTTTCTACCTACTTGTCCCTCTCTCTTCCCTTCCCTCCCCGCCTCACCACAGAGAGGACTATGCATGACATAAATTTGCATCTGCGTCACGCTTGCTCCTTGTTGTTACTTGGTGTACTCATCAGATTTGCTCATCCAATCCAAGGAAAAGTAAGCGTCTTCTTCTTGCTGCATGCAAAAAACCGTGTTCATATCTTGACTGGCAAATGGTATTTTTATTAGTTTTTTGTCTTTGGGATCATCGTTCTATTGTGAGAGGAGCTTGAGGCATTTTCATGAAGTTTGTTGGATATACAAACCTTTTCAGGTGGTACCTTCATCTCAACTTGTTTTGTTTATATTCCAGAAGGAAATATCCTTTTTGGTTATTGTTGCACAGCATCCATCTTTGTAGCTCTTTGGGGTTTCGACTATACTTTTGGTTTTGGATAGGATAGAAATGATTTTCAGATTCAGTTTGTAAGAGGAACAGGCTATTCTAAAAAGTGGGTGGATATCATTCATCATGTGTCAGTTTTCTGCCAGTTTTGTGGAGTCCATTCACAACGTATTGTTTTAAGCCCACGAAACATTGATACTTCTCATTAAATACATTAAGATCTTCCTTGTTGTTTAACGTCTGAATACTAAGTTTGCTTTTAAAACACATATGGCCAGTTGCAAACTTAATTTCTTGAAACTTTTCTCCTCCAATTGGTATGGCATAGAATTGCCATGATCGTGTTCTTTTTCCTCTCGACAGAACTTGGGTATCATGTTGAATTGACTTCTTAGGTTGCACTAGCCGATATGGTGCTCCTTAATTTTTTGGAGGTTGCTTGCTTCTGATAATTTGAGATCAAGACAAAACAACAAATTTGGCAATACTGCTAGAGTTATTTGTACTGCATTCTTAAAGATTAATCCCATGTAACGTCTTTATGGGACATTAAAACTCCCAAGTTGTTTGAAATTACCAATTGTGTTTTAAGAAATATGGATATCTGGAAACATTCAACAATTGATCTGACTAGAGTTCTTAATTAAAATTTCATGGGCTTGATAGTTTTGTGTTAACGTTTTGAATCTCAAGTACTACTAGACATGTCTTTTGCTTGTAAAAACTTGAAAGTTGCGTCCAACTCAGTATTCCCTTGTTTTTTGAGGTCCAACCAGTGGCATTGCTCCTAGACTTTGGTTTTGTTTAACAGAATGCTATTAGTGAAGTGTCATCTCATTGCATTCAGTGGTTGAACGTGTATATTTGTTTACTCTTTAGAAATTCGAGGCAGTATTTATTGTTATTGAGATGCAGCCATGTTGAATCAAGATTTGCCGTCTTGTACTTCACTTTTCCTCTCCTAATGTGCCATTTCTGAATGCTGGCATCTTCTGCACCTAATTGGATTGTAGTTTATTTGAAGGGGTCCTCCCTCCTAGACCTCAATGGCTCAATTATTTAGTTGGTTACTGTTAGAGACTTTGAGGTTGCAGCTCTAAAAAACCTTTGTTCATTGGTGAGACTATCTAGATTTATTTGTTGCAGTTCTCGTTTAGGGATGTCAATGGATTAGATTCAAGTCAGATTTGGTGCTTCCTTCCGGGAAGAAGAAGAATTAAGCAACAATGAACTAACCTTCTTGTACTCTTTCATCCCCCTCTATCTGTTTGCAATTCACATTCTTTATCATGCTGCATAGGTCTTTTCATTAAAGATTCACATTTCTACTTCTTTTCTTCATTTGTGTTGGAGACAGGTTTGTGATTACTCTCTAGCAATGTTGTAAAGTGTGCAGCGTAACGCGTATCGTTCGGGCCGACCTATACGCCACATCGTAATGTATCAGAAATGTAGCGTAGCGTATCGTAACACTAAATTTTTAATTTTAAAAATATTAAAAAATCATTAAAAATAGAGATAAGAATCATAAAAAATCTGAAAAAATCCAAAAAGTAATAAAAAATCAGAAAAAATCAAGAAAAATGTATTCAATATAAAAGAAATCATCATACTTAAAGAACATTCGTGTATACCAACAACACATTCAAAAATAAGAAATAAGATATTCAAAATAACATAATAAGTATCCATTATAATTTTAAACTTGAAATTTTATATAGTCTTAAGGCTTAAGAGACTTAAGACTTGGAGTCTTAGCCTCTTAGGACTTAGATTATATTACAATTCATAAGTTCAAAACATATAGTTATCATCTTTCATGATTCAACCATAATCCTCATCATTTGCATCATCATCATCTTCATTTTCTTCATTAAATTGCATCTATCCCTTTTGTTGGAATGCCACCAACATTCCATTGCTCTCCAGCCTCTCCTTCTTCAAAAAGCTCTGCTGCTCCTTCAATGTTTAGAAAATCAAGATCATCTTAATGAAGGATCGTACATGGTTCTTCGCTTTCCGATACACACTCAAGTAAAAATCGTGTTTATAAGGATGCGATAAACACTCAAAAAATAAATGAAACAACAACACTCTATAGACTAGTTTTTGCAATAAAAAGTTATTCACAAAGCAGCGATAAGCAATCAGAAAAAATAGACTGCGATAAAGGAATTGCAAGATTTATTTTATGATACACTCAAATAAAATCATGTTTACAAAGATGAAATAACATAAAAAACTGTATGATAATATAACTTCAAGATTCATTTTATAATAGATTCAATTAAAATGGTATTTACTAAGAAACAATAAGCAGTCACAAAAAATTGCAAGATAACACAACTATATGATTCATTTCACTACACTCAAATGAAATCGTGTTTACAAAGATGTAATAAGTAGTAAAAATCATGTGATAATGCAACTTTATGATTCATTTTATGATGCACGCAAGTAAAATCGTGTTTGGAAAGACGTAATAATCGCTTAGAAAAATTAAACGCGACAAAGACACTGTATTGATTGGTTTTATGATAAAAAGGCTTATACTAAGACGTGATAAGCAGTCTGCCAAAATAAATGTTATATTGCAAATGTAGGATTCATTTTATGATACACTCAAATAAATTCATGTTTACAAGGATGCGATAAACACAAAAGTTGTGTGATAACGTAGCTGCAAAATTCATTTTACGATACACTCAAGTGAAATCATGTTTACAAAGATATAGTAAACACTAAAAAAAAAAATTAAATGTGACAACAATAATCTATAAACTTGTTTTGCGATAAAAAGTATTTACAAAGTAGCGATAAGCAGTCAGATAAAATAGATTGCGATAATCCAATTGTAGTATTCGTTTGACGATGCACTCAAACAAAATCGTGTTTAGAAAGACACGATAAACACAAAAAATTGTGTGATAACGTAACTACAAGATTCATTTTAGGATACACTCAAGTAAAACTGTGTTTACAAGGACGCGATAAACACTAAAAAAAACAAAATGTTTCTATGACATTGTATAGACAGATTTTACGATAATAAGACATTTATTAAGAGACGATATGCAATTAGACAAAAAATTATGTGATAATGCAATTACAAGATTCATTTTAGCATACATTTGAATAAATACTTGTTTACAAGGACATAATCACTCAGAAATATTAGATGCGACAACGACACTATATGGTCTGGTTTTATGATAAAAAAGTGTTTAGTAAGAGGCGATAAGTAGTTGGACAAAATAGATTGCAATAACACTATAGTAGGATTCGTTTTTCGATACACTAAAATAAAATCACGTTTTCAAGGATGTGATATGCACTCAGAAAAATTAAATGCGACAACGACACTATATAGATGTGATAAGCAGTAAGACAAAACAGATAACACAACTACAAGATTTAATGTAAGATATACTCAAATAAAATCGTGTTCACATGGATGTGATAAGCACTTGGAAAAATTAAATGCAACAACGACACTATATGGATTGGTTTTACGATAAAAGATGTTTACTAAGAGGCGACGTAGTCGAACAAAATAAATCACGATAATGCAATTGCAAGATTCATTTTATGATACACTAGAAATTGTGTTTCCAAGAATGCGATAAGCACTCGAAAAAATTAAATGCAATAACGACAATATGTGGATTGGTTTTTCGATGAAAGGACATTTACTAAGATACGGTAAGCAACAAGACAAAACAGATTACGATCATCCAACTACAAGATTCATTTTACGATACACTCAAATAAAATCGTGCTTACAAGGCCATGATAAGAACTTAAAAAGATTAAAGGGCATTTACTAAGAGGCGATATGCAGCTTGAAAAAACAGCTTGAAAAAACAGATTACGATAACACTATTACAGGATTTGTTTTAAAATAAACCCAATTATTTATAAGTAGGTAACAAGTATTCGAAAAAATTAAATCCAACAATGACACTAAATGAACTGATTTTACAACAATGCAACTGTAGGATTGTTTTATGATACAGTCAAAATAAAATCATGTTTACAAGGATGTCATATGCACCTGAAAAATTTGAATGCAACAATGACACTATAGAGACTGGCTTGATGATAAAAAGGTGTTTACTAATAAGAGGCGACAAGCTGTCGTATAAAATAGATTGTGATAACACGACACGCTTTGTTTCACTATACTCTAATAAGATCGTGTTTATAAAGACACGATCAACGCTCAAAAAAGTTAAATATGACAACACTCTATGGATTAGTTTTACAATAAAAAGGTGTTTACTATGAGGCGAAAAGTAGTTTGATTGAAAATCGTGCGAAAAAGCAACTACAGGATTCATTTTTTGATATAATCAAATAAAATTGTGTTTACAAGGACATAATAAGCACAAAAAATTATGCAATAACACAACTACATGATTCATTTTTTTTATACCTTCAAGTAAAATTGTGTTTACAAGTATGCAAGAAGCACCTAGAAAAATTAAATGCGACAATGACACTGTATGGACTGCTTTTTGATAAAAAGACATTTACTATGAAGTAATGGCAGTTGGAAAATCGATTGCAATAACTCAATTGTGTTTCATGATACACTCAAATAATCGGGTTTACAAGAACACGATAAGCACTCTGAAAAATTAAACATGACAATGACATTGTATGGACTAGTTTTGTGATAAGAAGGTGTTTACTTAGAGGCGATAAGCAGTCATACCAAACAAATTGTGATAATGAAACTGTTGTATTCATCTTATGATACACTCAAATAAGATCGCATTTACAAACACATGATAAGAACAAAAAATCATACAATAACGCAATTGCATGATTCGTTTTACGATAAACTCAATTAAAATTATGTTTTTAAAAATGCGATCTGCACTTAGAAAAATTAAATGCAACAAGGACATTATTTGGACTGGTTTTATGATAAAAAGATGTTTGCTATGAGGCAAAAATTTATCGAACAAAACCGATTGTGACAATGTAACTGTAGAATTTGATTTATGATGCACTCAAATAAAATCATGTTTAAAAGGACACGATGAACACATGAAAAAATTAAATGCAACGACGTTGTATGGTTGGTTTTACGAAAAAAAAAACATTTACTAAGTGGCAATAAGCAATCAAACAAAATAGATTGTGATAACGCAATTGTAGGATTCGTTTTACGATACATTTGAATAAAATAATGTTTACAAAAATTCAATATACACTCGAAAAAATTAAATATGTCAACGACATTGTAAGGATCTGTTTTACATTAAAAAAATGTTTACTTATAGGCGATAAACGGTCGGACAAAACAAATTATGATAACACAATTACATGATTTGTTTTACAACACAGTCAAATAAATCATGTTTACAAGGATGCAATAAGAACAAAAAATTGTATGGTAATGTAACTATGAGATTGATTTTACGAAACACTCAAGTAAAATCGAGTTTACAAAGAGGCGGTAAACACTTTGGTTGACGATAAAAGGGTGTTTACTAAGAGGTGATAAGTTGTCAGACAAAACAGATTTCAATAACACAACTATAGGATTTGTTTTGCAATACACTCAAATGAAATCGTGTTTACAAGGACATGAAAAACACAAAAAATCATGCCATACTGCAAATGTAGTATTCTTTTTACGATACACTCAAGTAAGATCATGTTTACAAAGACGCGATAAACATTCTGAAAAAATTAAATGCGACAAAGACACTATATCGACTAGCTTTACGCTAAAAAGACATTTACTAAGAGGCGATGAACAATCATACAAAACTGAATCAATAATGCAACTGCATTATTCATTTTTACGACACACTCAAATAAAATTGTTTTTATGCGACAACACAATATGGATTGATTTTATGATAAAGAGTCTACTACAGATAATAAATAGTCAAACAAAATAGACTGTGATAATACAGTCGTTGGATGTGATTTGGGATACATTCAAACAAAATCATAGTTAAATGTTACAATGACATTTTATGAGCTGGTTTTATGATAAAAAATAAGCAAAAAGCAATCGAACAAAGCAGATTGCGATAAACCAACAACAAGATTTGTTTTATGATACATTCAAATAAAATCTTTTTTACAATGACACATAAAGCACGTACAAAAATTAAAAGCAACGATATTGTAACATTGGTTTTATGATAAAAAAGCATAAACTAAGAAGCGATAAGAAATCAGACAAAATAAATTATGATAACACAACTGCAGGACTCGTATTACGTTACAATCAAATATTATTTTTACATGCATGCGATAAGCACTCAAAAAGATTAAATGTGATGTTTTATGGACTAGTTTGACTATAAAAATAAGTTTACTAAGAGACGATAAGGAATTTGTCAAAACAGATAGTGATATGCAACTACAAGATTCGTTTTATGACGCACTAAAAAAATCATGTATAAAAGGATACGATAAGGACAAAAAATTGAGCAATAATGCAACTACAAGATTCGTTTTATGATATACTCAAGTAAATTTGTGTTTACAAGGATGTGATAAACATTAAAAAAAATTAAATACGACGACGACACTGTATGGATTGATTTTACGATAAAAGAAAACTTGTTAAAAGGCGATAAACAGTCAGACAAAACAGATTGTGATAAAAAACAGATTGTGATAAAGCAACTACAAAATTCACTTTTTAGGATACACTCAAATAAAATCGTGTTTATATGAATGCAACAAGCACTCCAAAAAATTAAATGCAATGACGACACTCTATGAACTCGTTTTATGATAAAAGACATTTACATAGAGACCATTAGCAGTAAGACAAAACAGATTGTGATAACAAAACTGTAGGATTCGTTTTAAGATACATTGAAATAAGATTGTGTTTACAAGGACCCAATAAGCACTCGAAAAAATTAAATGCAACAACGACGCATTTTGGCATTTACTAAGAGGTGATAAAAAAGGCATTGACTAAGAGTCGATAAACAGTCAGACAAAACATATTACTATAACACAACTGCATGATTCATTTTACAATTCGATCAAATAAAGTCGTGTATACACGACCACGATAAGCACTCAGAACAATTAAATGTGACAGAGACAATATATGGATTGCTTTTACTATAAAAAAAAGTTTACTAAGAGGCAATGAATAGTCAGACAAAATAGATTGTAATAACGCAACTACATGATTTGTTTTAGGATACACTAAAATAAATCGTGTTTGGAAGGATGCGAAAAATACTCAAAAAATTAAATGCGACAACAATACAGTATGCATTGGTTTTACGATTAATAGCCATTGACAAAGATGTGCCAAGTAGTCAAGCAAAAAATCATGCGATAATGCAACTACAAGATTTGTTTTACGATACACTCAAATAAAATCATGTTTACAAGGAAACGATAAACACTAAAAATTGTGCGATAAGCAACTTTTTGATTTGTTTTAAAATGCACTCAAGTACAATCATGTTTAAAACACAAGTAAAATCGTGTTTACAAGCACACACTGCACATTCAAAAAAAATTAAATGTGACATGACACTGTATCGACTGATTTTATGATAAATAGTAAGACAAAACAGAAAAATCAGATTGTATTTACAAGCACACAATAAAACTCAGAAAAATTAAATGAAACGACATAGTATGAAATTCTTTTATGAAAAAAAAGACATTTACTAAGAGACGATATACAGTTGGGCAAAACTGATTGTGATAATGCAACTACAAGATTCATTTTACGAAATACTCAAATAAAATTGTGCTTACAAGGACACGATAAACACAGAAAATCATGCGACAATGCAGTTGCAGTATCTATTTTATGAAACACTCAAGTAAAATCATGTTTATACTCAATTAAACGCAGCAATGACATTGTATGAATTGGTTTTATGATTTAAAAGTGAAAACTAAGAGCGAGAAGTAGTCAGACAAAACAAATTTGCGATAATCCAAATACTGGGTTCTTTTGACAATACACTCAAATAAAATCATGTTTGGAAGGACGCAATAAACACAAAAAAGTAGTGAGATAACATTGTTATAGGATTCGTTTTACGATACACTCAAGTGAAATTGTGCTTACAAGGACGCGATAAGCACTCAAAAAAATTAAATGCGACAATGACACTTCATGGAACCGTTTTGCGATACAATGACATTTACAAAGCCATGATAAGCAGTCAGACACCGCAATTGAAAGATTCAATTTGTGATAAACAAATAATTTACGAATATGCATTATGCACAAAAAATCATACGATAACGCAATTGCATAATTCGTTTTCACGATACACTCAAGTAAAATCGGATTTACAAGGATGTGATCAATACTCAGAAAAATTAAATGCGATTGTGATACCCTATGGATTGGTTTTGCAAAAAAGTAATTACTAAGAGGCAATATGCAGTCTTACAAAACAGATTGCACTAACGTGGCTATCAGATTCATTTGACGACACACTTACATAAAATCACGTTTACAAGGTCATGATAAACACAAAAAATCATGCAATAATGTAGCTACATGATTTTTTTATAATACATTCAAGTAAAATCATGTTTACATGGATGTGATAAGAACTCAAAAAACTTAAATGCGACATCAGCACTATATGGACTTGTTTTACGATAAAAAAAAACATTTACTAAGAGATGATAAGTAGTTGAACAAACCAAATTATGATAATGCAACAACAAGATTTGTTTTGTGATACACTTAAATAAAATCTTGTCTACAATGACGTGATGAACACAAAAATCATGCGATAAAGCAGTTGTAGGATTCGTTTTGCAATACACTCAAGTAAAACTGTGTTTATAGGGGCATGATATGCACTTCAAACAACTAAATGCGACAACAACACTCTATGGATTGGTTTTACGATAAAAAGGTGTTGACTAAGAGGTGATAAGTAGTCAGACAAATTAAATTATGATAATGCAACTGCAATATTCGTTTTGTGATACACTCAAACAAAATCGTGTTGACAAGGATGCAATAAGCACAAAAAATGTGTGATAATGCAACTATAGGATTCGTTTTACGATGCATCATGTTTACAAGGTCGTGATTTATGATACTGTATGGACTTGTTTTATGATAAAATGCCATTTATTAAGAGCCAATAAGCAATTAGACAAAAAATTGTGCGATAATGCAACTGCAGGATTTATTTTCCAATACACTTATGTGATAATCAGTCAAAAAAATTAAATGCTACAATGACACTATATAGATTGGTTTTACGATAAAAAGTTATTTACCAAGAGGCAATAAGCAGTAAAACAAAATAAATTGCTATCATGCAACTATAGGATTTGGTTTATGATACACTAAAATATAACTGTGTTTACATGAACGTGATAAATATTCAAACAAGTTAAATCGAACAATGACACTGTATGGGTTGAGTTGACATTAAAAGGGCATTTATTAAAAGGCAATAACCATTCAGATAAAATAGATTGCGGTAACGCAACTGTAGGATTCATTTTACGATATCCTCAAATATAACCTTGTTTACAAGCATGCGGTGAACACTCGAAAAAGTTAAATGGGACAACAACACGGTATGGACTTGTTCAGCTTTTGAACAATGAAGAATTGTGACATTGTAGAGAAGCTTTTGAACAATGAAGAATTGTGACTTGTTCAACTCGAGACAAGAGTGGGAACCAGTTCAGCCAAGGACTATAAAGGCTAAAACCATGACATTGTAGAGAAGCATTTGGACAATGAAGAATTGAGTTTTCTTTTCTCTCTCTCTCCTGTGAGGAGTTCTTTGGCCGCAAGGGCGTGGCCGTGAGGCACTACAACCCCAGAACTTACCATCGTGTGAGTACCATTGCCAGAAAATCGAAAGAGGTAGTGGCCGGTTGCTGCCACTGGAGGTTCCGGCAACATTTTCCCAAACCTACAGTGCATTATCCTCGACCACAAAGGAGTTTAGAGGCTGAGGTTTCACTGGGGAAGTGCAGCGGAGAGGAGCGGCGCCTGTGGCTCTGGCAACGGTTCTTGAACTTGCACAACGACTACCAGCAAGCGTTTTACCCAAGATCAGTATCTGAATCTCTCTAGTGTTTTTCGGTAGAACCAATTGTTAGGGTCGGACCTGGTGCTGCCGAAGTTCAATCCCTCACCAAAGATCTATGGACGGTGGCGCATGATTTCTCAATTAAGTTAGGGTTTACAAAATTTTTCCTGGCTGGACAGCAACCCCAGCTCAAATAATAACCCTAGGACGGAATACAAGTGAGGTTAAACCCACCCAAGTCCAACCTACTACATAAAACTACAAGGATGTGAGGCTTATTACAAACGTATGTGATATATTGATTCACTCCTCACTCGCACAAGCATTCACCATTCACCATTCACCAAACCATCTTGTCAAACCATGCCTAGGTGCGTGCAAACCATGTCCATCCCTAGGTGGTCTTGGTCAACTGGGATTGTGTCCTCGGTTAGAGAGCCGAAGAGGAACCCACAGTTGTTGACTTGGCACAAAGGCCGGGTGCAATCACATGCCCACCCACGATTTTATAGGATGGAAAGTGTCTCACCTACTGGGGCCTCCCCCAGCGCTCCACGTGGCACAAGACCGAGGGAAGAAAACTACAGCTATTGCTGCCCTTTGGTATTCAGTTGCGCCTCTGACGCCTTTAGCTACATCGATCGTCCTCACTAATATCCACTTGTGGTTTATCTTGGCTCCAATAAGATTCAAACAGTAAATGTTCTACCCAATTAATAAGAACTTAAGTCAGGAGGCGGAAATGTGTCACCAGAATCCTAGTCGACCCCAAGTTGTAAAAGAGTTGGGGGAAGCAATCGTCATTCGCGGTTACTCTTGGTGTAGCTCCTAAGATGGCGTAGTCCCCTCCTCAACTCATGGTAAGTCTTCCTTCCAATCTTGGATCAAAATCTTAGTGTGATTCCCCTGTTCCTGGATGGATCCCCTCCTAAGTGGCACGTGGTCAACCTTTCAGATTGGTGCAAGGTCATGCTAATAGGATGCCTTCCTTTTCAGTGTAGAGGATCAGCCACCTTCCTTTGATTAAGATGGTCGAGATTGGTAAGGCCTCTTTTCCTATTAGAGTGCCCGTTATCCCTTTTGGATTTGGTGAAGGAGCTGGCTATTTCTCTTTCCTAAAGAGTCGCAAGATCTTCGTCAATCTCTTTCCAAGATTAGTGCTCTAGACTTCTCCTCTAGGCAACACGTGGCAGCCCCTCTATCTACCGCAATCCCCTTCCTTGTTCTTCTCCTTCCGAATTAGGCTCCTCCCAAGGCTGGCGCAAGGCAAGATACCCTCAATCCACCCGTGGAAACTCCTCCTTCAAGCTAATTTGAATTCCTTCCTTTTAGGTCACCCCAGTCCAATATGCATGTGGCTACTCCTCTTTCATCTTCAATTTGAATTCCTTCCAAAGTGGGCGCAAGACCTTCTCTAAGTTGGTGTGTGATTCTTCTTCCTTATTGGACGCTAGGGCAAGAACACACCCCCTCCACCTGGCAGCTTTCTTCCTCCTTAGCTCGACTTCCTCATAACGCATGGCCAATTCAAATCATTCCAATATAAAAATAATTCAAATTAAACTGTTGATCATGGCCACCACATTAGAATTTCCAAGAATACCCCTGATCATTCGAATCTAGATGCGGTCATTGGAATCTGGTGATCCACTTGAGATTAGATCAGAATAATATAATCAACGGGATCACCCAGAAGTTAGGAGTATTCTGACCAAGTTTGGGCCGGATCGGAGTTGTATTTCCGGTGCTATAACCCACGGCCAGAGATTGAGTAGCACACCAGCGCTGGCCGATGAGAGAGTAGCCAGATTCGGCAACTGTGTTCATATTCAAATGATCAGGGGTATACTTGGAAATTATAATGTGGTGGCCATGATGAACGGTTTAATTTGAATTGTTTCTATATTGGAAAGATTTGAATTGGTTGTGCGTTACAAACGGAAGTCCAAACAACCCGGGTTGACTCTAATACACGCCTATGGTCTCTTAGGCAGATTCTTCCGGCGGTTACCCTTGGTGTAGCTCCTAAGATGGTGCAGTCCCCTCCTCAAGCTCGTGGTAAGTCTTCCTTCCAATCTTGGATCGAGATCTTAGCATGATTCCCCTTCCAGATGGATCCCCTCCTAAGTGGCACATGGTCAACCTTCTGGGTTGGTGCAAGGTCACGCTGATTGGATGCCTTCCTTTTCAGTGTAGAGGATCAGCCACCTTCCTCCGATTAAGATGGTCGAGATTGGTAAGGCCAACTACAAGAATGTGAGGCTTATTACAAATGCATGCAATACATTGATTCACTCCTTACTCGCACAAGCATTCACCATTCACCAAACCATCTTGTCAAACCATGCCTAGGCATGTGCAAAACCATGTCCATCCCTAGGTGGTCTTGGTCAGCCGGGATTGTGTCCTCAGCTAGAGAGCCTCAGAGGAATCCACGGTTGCTGACTTGGCTCAAAGGCCGGCTGCATAAAAATCATGCGATGATGAAATTTTATGATTTGTTTTATGATACACTCAAGTAAAATCATGTTTACAAGGATGCCATACACACTTGAAAAAATTAAATGCTACAACGACAATATATTTACTGGTTTTACGATAAAAAGGCCTTAACTAAGAGGCAGTAAGCAGTCTCACAAAATAGATTGTGATAACTTAAATGTAGGATTTGTTTTACAATACACACCAATAAAATAATGTTTACAAGGATGCAATAAGCACTTTAGAAAACTAAATGCGATAAAAACACTATATTGACTGGTTTTGCAAAAAAAAGTTTTTTACTATGGGGCGATAAGCAATCGCACAAAACAGGTTGCAAAAATGCAAATGTAGAATTCATTTTAGGATACAATAAAATAAAATTGTGTTTAGAAGGACACAATAAAAACAAAAAATATGTAATAAAGCAGCTGCAAGATTCGTTTTGCGATAAAATCAAGTAAAATCATGTTTACAAGGATGTGATAAGCACATGAAAGAACTAAATGCAACAACGTCACTCTATGGATGGGTTTTGCAAGAAAAAGGTGTCTAGAAAGCTATGACAACTTTCCAGCAAATCCTTGACTCCTCGAATACGATGGGATTTCGACCGACTTTTTTCCACTGATCTCTGGACTGATCCATAGATGGAGGGGGACAGACAACTAGTCTTCCTCTCATCCCTGGGCCGGGCATTCCTTCCATCAAACATTGGGCGTGTGGGAGCTATACTATTGCAATATCACAATCGGATGATTCATTTTATGATACACTCTAATTTTAAATTGACACATTAAGCACTCGAAAAAACTAAATGCGACAACACTATATGGACTAGTTTTATGATAAAAAGTCAATTACTAAGAGGTGATACGCAGTCGGACAAAACAGATTGTGATAACACAACTACATGATTAATTTTTCGATAACACCCAAATAAAACCATGTTTTTTGGTACATTAATAAAGAATCAGGTTTACAAGGTCTACATAAGCACTCGAACAAATTAAATGTGACAATGACACTTTATGGATTAGTTTTGCGATAAAAAGATTTACTAAGTGCTAACAAGTAGTTAGAGAACACAGATTGTGACAATCCAATTGGAAGATTCATTTTACGATACACTCAAGTGAAATTGCATTTACATGGGCAAGATAAGGGGAAAAAAATCATCCAACAATGCAACTGTAGGATTTGTTTTATGATACATTTAAGTAAAATCGTGTTTAGAATGATGCGTTAGTCACTTGAAAAAATTAAATATGACAATGACACTATATGGACTAGTTTTATAATAGAAAAGGTACTTACTAAGAGGCAATTAGAAGTCGGACAAAATATATTGCGATAACGCAAATGTAGGATTTGTTGTATGATACACTCAAATAAAATCATGTTTACAAGGACAATATAAACACTCGAAAAAATTAAGTGTGATCGCAACAATGTATGGAATGGTTTTATGATAAAAAGTGTCTACTAAGAGGGGATAAGCAGTGAGACAAAATAGATTGCAATGATGCAACTGCATGATCCATTTTATGATATATAAATAAAATCATGTTTACATAGATGCAATGATTACTTAAAAAAATTAAATGTGACAACATTGTATGGATTGGTTGGATGATAAAAATACATTTATTAAGAGGCATTAAGTCAGACAAAACAATTTGCGATAACGTAGCTGTAGGATTTGTTTTTGGTTCACTCAAACAAAATCATGTTTCTGATGACGCGATAACCACTTGAATTACTAAGATGTGTTAAGCGGTGAGAAAAAAAATTGTGCGATAATGCAACTAAAGTGTTGGTTTTACGATACACTAAAATAAAGATCTGTTTACAAGGATGTGATAATCATTCAAAAATATTAAATGCAAGAATGAGACTATATGGACTTGTCTTATCATGAAAAGACATTTACTAAGAGGCAACAAGTAGTAGGACAAAATAGATTGTTGTAACGCAACTGCATGGTTTGGTTTACGATACAGTCAAATAAAGCCATGTTTACAAAGGTGTGATAAGCACCCATAAAATTAAATGTAATAACGACATTGTATGAACATGTTTTACCATAAGAGGCGATAAGCAATCAGACAAAACATATTGCGTAACGCAACTGCCAGATTTATTTTATGATACACTAAAATAAAATCATGTTTACAAGAACGCAATAAGCACAAAAGATCATGTGATAATGCAACAGTAGGTTTCATTTTATGATATACTCAAATAAAATTGTGTTTACATGGACGTGATATGCACTCAGAAAAATTAAATGTGACAACACTGTATGGATTAGTTTTACGATAAAAGGGCATAAACTAAAAGGCAATAAGCAGTCAAACAAAACAAATTTGTGATAACGCAACTACAGGATTCGTTTTGCTTTACATTCATATAAAACCATGTTTAGAAGGCCTAGCTAGGCACTCAAAAAAATTAAATCCGACAATGATACTGTATGGACTAGTTTTACTATAAAAATGCATTTACTAAGTGCCGAAAGGTAGTTAGACAAGACAAATTGTGATAATGCAACTACAAGATTCGTTTTACAATACACTCTGTATAAAATTGTATTTGCATGGATGCGATAAACACAAAAAATCATCCTACAATACAATTGCTGGATTGTTTTACAATACACTGAAGTAAAATTGTTTTAATAATGACATGATAGTCACTCAAAAAAAATTAAATGGGGCAACCTAGTATGGACTGGTTTTACAATAAAAATGGTGTTTACTAAGTGGCAATTAGCAGTTGGACAAAACAGATTTCAATAACGCAAAAGTAGGATTTGTTTTATGATACACTAAAAAAATCGTGTTTACAAGGACATTTTGCTCGTCAAGCTGGGGGCTTTGCTCGTGACGTGACGTGATGGACACTTGTATCGCGGAGTAGACTCGCGAACATTCAAAAAAATTAAGTGCGACAACAACAATGTTTGGACTGGTTTTATGATAAAAAGGCACGTATGAAGAAGGGATAAGTAGTCGGACAAAACATATTGTGATGACATAACTATATGGTTCATTTTGTGATACACTCAAATAAAGTGTGTGATCATTACTTAGAAAAATTAAATGTGATAAAGACATTGTCTGGACTAGTTGGACGATCAAAATCTGATTTCTAAGAGGCATTAAGTAGTTTGACAAAACAAACTACGACATGTTTTATGATACACTAAAAAAAAGTCATGTTTCTAATGATGTGATAAACACTTGAATGCAACAACGACAATGTATGGACTGGTTTTACAATAAATAACCATTTACTAAGAGGCATTAAGCATTTGTACAAATAATCATGTGATATTGCAATTGTAGTATTGGTTTTACAATACACTAAAAAACAATCGTGTTTACCAAAACGTAATAAGGATGCGAAAAAATCAAATGCCACAACAAGACTATATGGATTGGCTTTACAATAAAAAGATATTTACTAAGAGGCAATAAGCAGTATGACAAAACAAATTATAATAACGCAACTATAGGGTTCAGTTTATGCTACACTCAAATAAAACCATCTTTAAAAGGACCCAATAAGCACTCAACAAATTTAATTTCAACAATGACACTATATGGACTTGTTTTACGATAAAAGAGCATTTATTAAGAGGCAATAAGTTGTTGGACAAAATAGATTGCGATAACACAAATGAGGACTCATTTTACGATACACTCAAATAAAATAGTATTAACAAGGATGCATTAAACACACAAAATCATGCAATAATACATCTGCAAGATTCTTTTATGATACACTCTTTCAAAATCATGTTTACAATGGTGAGATAAGCACTCAAAAAAATTAAATGCGATAACGACATTTTATGGAGTGGTTATGGGATAAAAAGGCTTTTGCAAAGTGGCGATAAGTAGTCAAACAAAACAGGTAATGCTAAGGCAATTGCAAGATTCGTTTTATGATACACTCAAATAAAATTGTGTTTTACAAAGATGCGATAAGCACAAAAAGTCATATGATAACACAATTGTTGGATTCATTTTATGATACACTAAAGTAGAATCATGCTAATAAGTACAAAAAGATCATTCACAAAAACTAAATGCAACTACAATGCTGTATGGATTGGTTTTATGATAAGAAGGTATTTACTAAGGGGTGACAAGCAGTCAAACAAAAAATCATGCGATAATGCAACTACAAGATTCAATTTATGATACACTAAAATAAAATCATGTTTACAAGGATGTGATAAGCACTCAAAAAAACTAAATGCAACAACATCATAGTATGGAAAGGTTTTATGATAAAAAGGCATTTACTAAATGGCGATAAGCAGTTGGGCAAATAAATTATGCGATAAAACAACTGCATAATTCATTTTACAATACACTCAAGTGCAATTGTGTTTATAAGGATATGATAAGCACTAGAAGTCGTGTGATATGCTACTTCATAATTTGTTTTACGATACACTCAAGTAAAATCATATTTACAAGGATGTGATAAATACTCGAAAAAATTAAATGCAACAACAACATTGCATTGACTGGTTTTACTGAAAAAAGGCCTTAACTAAGAGGTGATCAGCAGTCACACAAAGTAGATTACGATAACGCAAATCCAGGATTGGTTTTAGAAGGACACGATAAAAACTTGAAAAACTAAGTATGATAATGACATTGTATGGACTGATTTTTGTGATTAATAGACATTTACTAAGAGGCAATAAGCATTCAAACAAAAAATTATGTGATAATGGAATCGCAGGCTTTATTTTAGGATACACCCAAATAAAATTTTGTTTACAAGATGTTATATGCACTAAAAAAAAAATGTGACGACACTCTATGGACTGGTTTTACGGTAAAAAATTGTTTACAAAGTGGTCATAAGCAGTAGGGCGAAAAATTATGTGATAATGCAACGGCAGGATTTGTTTTACAATACACTCAAATGAAATCATGTTCAGAAGATTGCAATAAGCACTAAAAATCTTGAATGACTGCAACTTCATTATTCATTTTATGATATACTCAAGTAAAATCATGTTTACAAGGATGTAATAATCACCTAGAAAAATTAAATGTGACGACATTGTATTGACTAGTTTTACGATAAAAAGCCTTAACTAAGAGGCCGATAAACAATAAGACAAAATATAATGTAATAACACGAGTGCAGGATTCATTTTATGATACAGAACAATAAAATCGTGTTTACAAGGACATGATATGCATTTATAAAAACTAAATGTGATGATGACATACATGGGCTGATTTTACGATAAAAAGGTGTTTACTAAAAGACGATAAACAGTCAGACGAAACATATTGCAATAACACAACTGCAAGAATCGTATTACGATAGACTCAAATAAACCAAGTTTAAAAGGATGTGATAAGCACTCACAAAAGTTAAATTCCACAATGACTTTGTATGGACTGGTTTTACGATGAGAAGGCATTTGCTAAGAAGCAACAAGCAGTCGAACAATATAAATTATGATAACATAACTGCATGATTGAGGCCATGATAAACACAAAAATCATGCAATCATGCAACTAGAGGATTCATTTTATGATACACTCATGTAAAATCATTTTTCATGGACGTAATAAGCACTTAGAAAAATTAAATACGATACTGTATAGACTGGTTTTACAATAAAAAGTATGAAGAGGTGATCATCAGTTGGACAAAACAAATTGTGATAATGCAACTGCACATGATTCATTTGACGATACACTCAAATAAAATGTAATTTACAAGGACATGATAAACACACAAAATTGGGCGATAACGTAGTTGCAGGATTTGTTTTACGATACACTATAATAAAATCAAGTTTACGAAGATACAATAAATACAAAAGATCATGTGATAATGCAACTATAGGATTGGTTTCATGATACACTCTAGTAAAATTGTGTTTACAAGAATGTGATGCACACTTGAAAAATCTAAATGTGACAACAACACTGATTGCGATAACACAACAACAAGATTTGTTTTACAGTATACCAAAATAAAATCATGTTTACAAGAACGTGATAAGCATTGGAATAAATGAAATGCAACAATGAGCCTGTATGGACTGGTTTGACGATAAAAGGCACTTATTGTGATAACCCATCTACATGCTTCGTTTTATGACAATCTTAAATAAAATTGTGTATACAAGAACATATTTAGCACAAAAAATCATGGAATAATGCAACTGCATGACTCGTTTTACAATGCATTCAAGTAAAATCATATTTACAAGGATACATTAAGCACTCAAAAAAATTAAATGTGACGATGACACTTTATGGATTTTACAATAAAAAATCGTTTATTAAGTGACAATAAGCAGTCACACGAAACAAATTTGCAATAACGCGACTTCTTGATTCATTTTACGATACATTCTCGTGTTCACAAGGCCTAGATAAACACTCGAACAATTAAATGTGACAACAACACATATGGACTTATTTTACAATAAAAAGACATTTACTAAGTGCCAAAAAGCAATCAAACAAAACAATTGCGATAACTCAACTTCAAAATTTGTTTTACGAAACACTCAAATAAAATCATGTTTATAAGGATGCAATAAGCACAACAAATTGTGTGACAATGCAACTATAGAATTCATTATATTTTCACTCAAGTAAAATCATGTTTACAATGACGCGATAGTCACTTAGAAAAATTAAATGCGACAATGACACTATATGAAATGGTTTTACAATAAAAAGGTGTTTACTAAGAGGTGATTATCAGCCACACAAAACATTCTGTGATAACGCAAATGTAGGATTGGATTTATGATACACTCAAACAAAATCGTGTTTACAAGGATAGAATAAGCACTCGAAAAAAAATTAAGTGCGACAACGACAATGTATGGACTGGTTTTACGATAGAAAGGTCTCTACTAAGTGGGGATAAGCAGTCGGTCAAAACAGATTGCGATAATGCAACTAGAGGAATTGTTTTACAATACACTCAAATTAAATCACGTTTAAAATGATGAAATAATTATTCACAAAAATTAAATACAACAACTACATTGTTTGGACTGGTTGGACGATAAAAATACAATTACTAAAGGATGTTAAGCATTTTGACAAAACAATTTGCGATAACACAGTTTTAGAATTTGTTTTAGGACACATTCAAATAAAATCATGATTCTAAAGACATGATAAGCACTAAAAAAAATTAAATGTGACAATGACAATGTATAGATTATTTTTATGATAAACAACCATTTACTAAGAGGTGTTAAACAATCGGTCAAAAAATCATTCAATAGTGCAACTGCAGTATTTGTTTTACGATACACTAAAAAAATGTTTGCAAAGACATGATAAGCATACAAAAAATTAAATGCGACAAAGACATTATATATACTTGTTTTATGATAAAAAGGTGTTTATTAAGTGACGATAAACAATCAGACAAAACAAATTGCGATAATGTAACCGTAGGGTTTAGTTTACGATACACTTAAATAAAACCATGTTTACAAGGATGTAATAAGCATTCAGATTAATGACACTCAAATAAATTTGTGTTCACACAGACACGATAAACACAAAAAAACTTGCAATAACACAACTGTCGAATTCTTTTCATGATACAATCAAGAAAAATCAGGGTTACAAGGATGCAATGAACACTAAGAAAATTAAATGTAACTACGACACAATATGAACTAGTTTTATGACAAAAAACCATTTACTAAGAGGCATTAAGCAGTTAGACAAAACCGATTGTGATAACGCAGTGGTGTTTATTAAGTTCCATAAGCAGTCAGACAAAAAGTCCTACAATAATGCAAAAGCAAGATTCGTTTTACGATACACTTAAATGAAATCATGTTTACAATGATGTGTTAAACAATAAAAATAATGTGATAATGCAACTTCATGATTTGTTTAAAGATACACTCAAGTGAAATCGTGTTCACAAGGACATGATAAGCACTTGAAAAAATTAAATACAACAATGACAATGTATTGATTGGTTTTATGATTAAAAGGCCTTTACTAAGAGTGATAAGGAGGCACGCACAATAGATTGCAATAATGCAAATGCATGATTCATTTAATGACATTCCAATAAATTCATTGTCATTGTGTACAACGTAGTTGTAGTATTCTTTTTACAATAGACTCAAGTAAAAACATGTGTACAAGGATGCAATAAGCACTCAGAAAAATAAAATGAAACTACGACAATGTATAAACTGGTTTGACGATAAAAGGACATTTACTAAGTAACGATAAGCAGTTGGATAAAAATCTGTGCCATAATGCAACTACAACATTTGATTTAGGATACTCTTAAACAAAATCTTGTTTACAATGGGACAATAAGCACTAAAAAAAATGCAACCATGCACTGTATCAGACAAAAAAAACTATAGCATTCGTTTTACTATACAGTCAAATAAAATTGTGTTTTCAAAGACGCGATAAGCACAAAAAATCTTTCGATAATGCAATTATTGGATTAGTTTTATGTTATACTCAAGTAAAATCATGTTTAAAATGATGCAATAAACACTCAAAAAAATTAAATGCAACAATGACACTCTATGGACAGGTTTTACGAGGAAAAGATATTACTAAGAGGTGTAAATAGTTGGACAAAACATATTTCGATAATGCAACTGGATGATTTGTTTTACCATACACTCAAATAAAATCATGTTAACAAGGATGTGATAAGCAATACAAAACGTGCGATCACACAACTGTAGGATTTATTTTACGATAGATTCAAATAAAATTGTGTTATTAAAAACATGATAAACACAAAAAATTGTGCAATAACACAACTGCTAGATTTGTTTTATGATACATTCAAGTAAAATCAATGTTACAAGGATGCAATATGTACTTGAAAAAATTAAATGTGACAGTGACACTATATCAACAACTTTTACGATAAAAAAGCATATACTAAGAGGCGATAATTAGTCAGACATGATTCCATCCTATGATACACTTAAGTAAAATCATGTTTACAAGGATGCAATATGCTGCAAAAATCATGTGATAATGAACCTACATGATTCGTTTTACGATATGCTAAAATAAAATAATGTTTACAAGGGCATGATAAACACTTAAAAAAAATTAAATGCAACAATGACACTATATAGACTGGGTTTACAATAAAACGACATTTATTAAGAGGCAATAAGTAGTTAGACAAAATAGATTGCGATAACACCACTACTGGATTCCTTTTACAATACACTCAGTATTTATTGGGTTTACCAGGGCAGGATATGCACTAAAAAAAAATTATGATACACTCAAATAAAATCATATTTTGATAACGCAACTATAGATTTCATTTTATGATACACTCAAATAAAATTATGTTTACAAGAATGTGATAAGCACTCTGAAAATTTGCATGCGTCAATGACATTGTATGCACTAGTTTTACACAAAAATGGCATTTACTAAGAAGCTCTAAGCAGTCAAGCAAAACATATTGCAAAAACATAACTGTAGGCTCCCTTTTATGATACACTCTAACAAAACCTTGTTTACAAGGACACAAAAAGCAATCAAATAAAACATATTGCGATAACACAACTGCATGATTCATTTTATGATACACTCAAACAAAGTGGTGTCACCAAGGATCAAAGAAACTCAAAAAATCATGTGATAACATAGCTACAACAAGATTTATTTTATGATACATTCAAGTATAATCATGTTTACTAGGACGCGATAAACACTCAGAAAAAATTAAATGGGACAATGACAATATAGGGACTGGTTTTACGATAAAAAAGCACTTACAAACTGGCTATAAATAGTCAGACGAACAATATTGCAATAACGCAACTGCAGTATTTGTTTTACGATACACCCAAACAAAATCATGTTTACAAGATATGATAAACACAAAAAATCATGTGATAACGAAACTATAGCATTCATTTTATGATACACTCAAGAAAATTATGTTTACAAGGTCGCCATGGCACTCAAAAAAAATAAATGTGTCAATGACACTTTATGGACAAGTTTTATGATAAAAAGCATTTACTAAGAGGCGATAATTAGCCAGACAAAACAAATTGTGGTAGCACAACTAGATGAGTCGTTTTATGCTACAATCAAATAAATATGTTTACAAAGATGCAATAAGCAGAAAAAAAATGTACGATAACGCAACTGTAGGATTCGTTTTGCGATACACTCAAGTAAAATCATGTTTACAAGGACGTGATAAGTATTCAAAAAAATTAACCGCGATACATAACACTGTATGGTCTAGTTTTATGATAAAAAAGTGTTTACTAAGTGACAATAAGCAGTTAGGCAAAATACATCGCAATAACACAACTAAAGAATTTGTTTTAAGATTCATTCAAATAAAATCATGTTTACAAGGACTCAATAGGCACTCAAAAAAATTAAATATCACAATGACATTGTATTGATTGGTTTTACGATGACAAGGTACTTACTAAGAGGCGATAACCTGTTGGAGAAAAAAATCATAAAACAAAAATCTTAGATGTATGTAGTGGTAAGAATGCTTTTAAATGGACGTCATGGTAGGAATGAATGATTTCATTTTAATCATGTAGGATCAATGCAGTCATACATTTATATTCACTTAACATCACAAATTATCACAAGCACATCTTTAAAAGAACTTAAGCAAGATGATATGAAGCTCTAATTAGGTAATAACCGAATTAGAGAAAACCCTCAAACCTACTTAAAGTTTTAAGAGAATACCAAAGTGATTTCCAAAAGATGATCTTCAAATGTTTCCAAACAATATTTGTAAAGATTTCTCAATTCAAGTTTTTCTCAAATCAAAATGTTTTGCATTTTCAAGTGATTCTTCAAAAACTTTTTCAAAAGTTTGAAACATTAAATCTTCAACATTTTCTCAAACACAATATTACATTTAAAATGAAAAGGTATTTAAGCCAAAACAAAATGCATCAAAGAGAAGCATAGCCTTTGGATTGATTACCCCCGGTAAAGGCGCTAGGAACGATTGATCCTCGTACTGATGGCGAGTTCCTTTCTCTCTCATTTTCAAAATAAAATCTCATTTTTTTGGAGCACTCCAAAAACCAAAAATTTTTTTGGGGATGTGAACAATTCTTTTTCTTAATAGCTCAGTCATGGACACAACTATTTTTTAAAAGTCTTGTATAAACTTGTGATAGTACTCTACCAATCCTAAGAAGCTTCTAACCTCAGTTATGTTGCGTGGCATCTTCCAGTCTTGTACTGCCGACATCTTCGTAGGGTCATAAATGGCAGGTGGTCTGGTTCAATGGACTACCTTGGATTAGAGTGAGTTGATACTAGCTAGGTAGAAGTTGGCAAAGTGACTCTAATGGCTCCCGAATACTTGTGAAGGTGAGAACTCATCCTAATTAAACTGATTTTAGGCGATTCCCAAAGTTTTGGAAGTACTCTAAAGTTTCCGGGCAAAAATGTTATTTTGCCAAGGTGGTGACAACCTAGTAGGATTTAATTTTTCTAGGCTCTAGATGTTAGGTGCTTAAATGGAATGAGTTTAGAACTAGTTGAGGTTTAAGGACATCTAGTTCAAATTGTCTTTGAAGGATAGTTAGAAAACGACGAAGTAAGGGGTAAAGTGGTAATTTGATCAATAAAAAAAAATTGAGGTGTTTACAATATTTTAGCATCAGCCTTTTTCATCTGAAGCTTTTGAGATGCTGCTGATGGTTTCGTCTTCCTCCACTGTATAGCCGGTTGGCAGAGCAGGCCAAAACACAAGTGGAACAATAAAAGGCTTTTGGGCTAGTTAGGTACTACAAAAATCATTCAAGCCGAGAGAAGATAAGGGAGAGAGAAGTTAATAAAACTTTGGGGCATTCCCGGAGCGGAAGATAAGAGAGAGAACAAGAGAGAGAGAGAAAAAAAGAAGCGTCCATTGTCCTACAACTATATATAGAAAATTTCATTGCTGCCTCAAAATTTTACATAAATTTTCAAAACCGTCATGTCTGCGCCCCCATATACTTGGAAATTTTAGGAATAATGTTTCTCCTTTGTAGAAAAATCCAAGGTTCCCCACAACCTTTTTAGACATTTTCAAAAAGATTGTTAAATGCCAACGGCTGAAATTTTCTTTTCCATGCATGCTCTTCAAATACAGTATAAATGTCCCAGACACTAAAATCTGTTCCATCAAACTGATTTAAATTCGGGACAGGAAACAATTTTCTTCTTCCACCGATTCGAGAATTATTATGGGAACTAACCACAATAAAAATGTCGGGTGCCTTAGATAAAACACTGGTCTTTAAGTTTAATAAACTTTTTTATTTGTATCTATTGAACAGATTTCTCGACATACCACTGCCTTTAGGGGCCTAGTGCGCAAATCGGTCCCTTCAGGAGCTGACCCGATTTTCCTTTTCTTAGCGCAAATCGGTCCAGGAGAAGTTGGTCCGATTTTCCTTTTTTTATAACCGCTTCGAAGTATGCTTTTTTTTTTTTTATACGTGTTTCAGCTCCTGATTTAGTTTTCCGGTCTTTCCGCTTGGTGCTTCATGGTCTTTTTGTTTTCATCCTGCTTTCGAGCACGCACTCGTGTTTCTTTTCCCGACTTACTCTTCTTCATATGTTTGCAGTTTCGCGGTGTCCTTCTCTTCTTTTTTCTTTTTAAACTATAATCGAATAGTCATTCTCTTGCAATTTCTTTATGCGATTTGTGAAAATGTACCTACGGTTTTTGACATGTTTTGGAACTCTTTCAAGCCAAAAATTTAAATTTGTGTTGGATTTCTTTTTTTAATATGGTGTTCTAGGATTTGTGCTTCATCGAGTTTGATCTGAACTTTCAGTTTTTTTCCACTTGTTTACATTGTAAGAAAATCAGATCCTGGAATCGGTGCTAAGTGAGAAAATCTCCAATGGGGTGTAATTCTTATCTTCACTACAGATGGGTTTCTGTCCTCTGTCTGATAGTGGTCTGTGGTTTCATGGGGAGGGAAATATCTGCCACCGTTCTGAATCAGACTGCTTCTCTGCTCGTGGACGCTAGGGAACAATACAAGAGGCCAATCCCAAAGACGTTATTTGGTATATTTTTTGAGGTTAGACTGACACATCTCGCTTGCCTTTTTGCTAGTTGCTTGAGTTTTGAATTCTAACTGCTTAAATTCTTAAGAATTCATGGCTATTCTGGTTGTGATCATTGCCATCGTCAGCAGTTCGTTACTAATCTTAGCTGCCATAGGTGGCATTTTTGTTCTGTTGCTTTATGTGGTCTTGTTTATGAGTTTTTAGCTCCATGATAATAGAAAGCAACACTAAGCTGACGTACTACAGAACTATGGCTGGGCTTCACCGCATGAGGGTCTAGAGTTTCGGAGATAATTAAAGTGCTGCTGTTATTTTCTCCGACTGTGTACATAATTTGCTTATCTCTTTGGTTTACCTTATATCATGTAAAGTGATCTTATCTGAGACGTGTCTCGTCTTTGTCGAAAATGATCAAGCTGAGAGGCCAAAAGTTAAGACAGTAATTTTGGTTTGTTTTTTTGGGTGTAAAATGATCTAGAAGCCTGCATGGTACTCCATTTTGTCTAATTATAGTAGGATAACTAAATTCAAAAAATTCAAAGGGGGTCTGATATTCTGATTTCTGATGCTTCATATTCTTTTACCTGTAAAAGAATATTTAAAACTTACAGTCTAACTTAACTTCATCCTTTTTTTATTTTTGGCAGGAGATAAACCATGCTGGTGCTGGTGGTTTATGGGCTGAGCTTGTGAGCAACAGAGGTATTTTGCTTCACTCTTATGATAAAGGTTTCTACCATCATGCACGATACTGGAGATGGAAATTTAATTTATGTCTTAAAAGTGACTGGGTTTTTGCTATTTTCTTCATAGTACTAGAAATTGTGACTCTTGTGAGACTTCACGAGGTATTTCTATCATGTCTTGGTCCTTGACTTACAGCTCTTAATTACTTTTCTAGCCTGAGATTTTATCACCCGTCAGCAGCCAGTTCAGACTTCCTAATACGTTTAGGTTAGTTGGCATACAAGCATTTTATGTACACTGGTGCTGCATCAAGTTGATTAAACTGAAGATTCGTCTGGTTCAAGAATCCTCTTCTCAACATTTCACTTGTTGCATCTAGCAAACAATGCAGTATTTCAACTGTGCATAAATGTATATATACATATAAAAATGGATGTTTTGTGTGTGTGTCTGTGTCTGTGTCTGTGTGTGTGTGTGGTGACATAGTTGTTCATACTTTTGGTTAGTGTCATGATCCTAAATTTTCAAGATTTATTCTTTGCAAGTAGCTATAGATGCTTCTAGGAACTGCCACAACTTTTATCAATTAAATCAGTTATTAAAACCAAATTACATCATCCTCATAATATCAGAGTTCATAATTTCTTTAAAAAAAAATTATGTAGATTGAAGAATATTTCAAAAACATCCAAAAACTAAAATTTCTGGAGCCCTTCTTGTTTGATTGTTGGGTTTCACCATGAACCTCCATCCATGCTACCTCGTCCTTCTCCAGCTATTCACTTGCAATTGCACCTTTTTTAGGGTGAAAACTACAAGGTCTTGTACAATAGGTTCAATTCTTGATTTAACTTTCCCAAATTTAGGAGAAAGTATGATCAACAAAAGAAGGTATATCCATATAATCAACTCAAGATGAATCCTTTATCTTGAATATCCAACTTAAGGGTTGTTTGATATCTTTGATATTATCTCTTGAATTTCCTGCGACAATGATGTCATCCACAAATCAACCGTAATCCAATTACTTCTTTACCTTTGAAGATAAAAAGTGAAAGACCTACGACGGGATTGGGTGAAACAGTGTTTCTGCGCTTCCAAAGAAAAGCTTTCAGACCAGAAACATGGAGCTTTCATGAAACCATAATGACTCTTTTTAGGTTGTATGTCTTCTTAAACCTCCTTCTACATGTCCAGGTGGCTGCTGTGATAAGATACTACATGATGAACCGGTTCAGTTTATAATCAAGATGGAAATAAACATCTTTGTATGCATGTATTTTAACAAACTGTAGTTTGTAGTATTATTTGTATTGGATATCCTTGTCTGTCAAATATTGTAGATCCCTAATATCATAAAGGTTGTGTCATGTTGTCACATTGTGAGAGATGAGGCCCTGTTTCACTCCCTTCTGTCAATGTTCTTCTTCCTCTTTTCTCTCTTGCTTGCTAATTTTTGGTTTCTTTCTTAAACCTGATATAGTACAAGAGCGCGGCCAGAAACAGTGCTGATTGTTGATTTGAAAATGCATATCTAAGAGATTGTCTTCCATTTCAAGTTAGGAATTTTTCTTTTTTCTCAAATCTGATTCTCAATTTCCTGATTCTGAAAATCCTAATTCATCTCCTCTTTGTTCTCATATGTCGTGGGTGCTAAATCTGTGGCTGTCATAATCAGCTGCTTGCTGTACTAAAATCCATAATATGCTGATCTAGTTTCCATTCTGCCAAAAAGGAAAAAGAAAAAAGTAAGGCATCTGTGAAAGTCACACTTTAGAAGTGCTGATTTAACATGTGACCTGAAACACAGCTTGGTTGAAGATTCCTCCTGTTTTCTTGAACATACAAAATTCTTCTTCCATCTTCTCTTTTATACAATAATGGATTCTCCATTTCTTCGTCTGGTTTCTCATCTAACTTCCTTAGCCAACTTGCTTCTAAAAAATTGAATAACTCCAATTTTTTGAGATGAGAAAGTTAGATTATTCCTTTTGTTCAGAGTCAAGATGTCTTTGGTCATCTTGATGGATCTCTGTCAGTCCCTACCAGAGTTCATCACAAGAGAGGAAAGAAATGAAGAAGAGGCTGCCAACAATAATTTTCTTTCTTGGGCAGACGATAGTGGCAAAGTTCTTGGCTGGTTTGTCCCCTAAATATGAGGTAGCTAAAGTTCAATGCTTACTGGCGTAGAAATTCCAGATCTTGCTGAGGCATATAATAGACTCAGTAGATTGGTTGTATCTCTCTCTGCGCCTCAGAGTGAGTCTCCTGCTGCTGCCTTAGTCATGTTTGGAGGACGTGGACATGCTACAAGGGGAAGAGGCTCAGGTCGTGGTGTGGGGGGCAGAGGGAGATTTTAGTGTACATACTGTGGCAAATTGGGACATTAAAAAGAAGATGTTGGGACAAACATGGTCGTCCAGCTCCTAGTTCCCATGGATGAGGATTCGGTACCCCAGGTGGCAGACATAGATTTACTTCTCAGATTCTTGTAGGGTCTGCATGAGCTGCTACATCATTTGGAGAGACTCTTGATAGCTCCTTGACGACTACTGATAGCTCCACGATGACTATGAGCAAAGTAGAGTATGATCAGCCTATGGCTCAACAATCTCTCCCTGCCTCGACGTCTGCTACTGCATCCTCGGTTGTGATGGATTCTTCTTTGTCTGTTGGTAATACTTCCCGTGAACTAGGTACTGTGTGGATTATTGATTATGGGGCTTTGAAACTTTTTTGCAGTCAACCTCACTCATTTACCTTATTCCATCGTTTTGCACAACCTCAACATGTTAGACTTGCTAATGAGACACTTTCTCCTATTATGGGAGTTGGGGATGTGAAACTCTCTAATTCTCTATCTCTTTCCAATGTTTTATACGCTCCAGAATTTCCTACTAACCTTCTGTCTGTTACTCAGTTGATAAAGGATTTACAATGTAGAGCCATATTTGGTCCTGGTTCATGTATTTTTCAGGACTTGCAAAATGGGAAGACGATTGGTGGCGGCCATAAGGAGTTTACCTTCTGTTGGAACCAGTGGAGGGTGTGGCATCTATGGCTCTATCTAAGCCTACCCCGTATTAGTGGCATCTCCGACTAGGTCATCCTTCATTATCTAAGCTCTGTGGTGTCCTCCCTAATATTTCTGTGTCTGAGTCATTCCAATGTGAGGCCTGTCAATTGGGCAAACACACTAGAAGTAGTTTTCCTTCTAGTAATAGTCCGTCGAGTCATGCAGTTTTTGATCTCCTTCATGTTTATGTTTGGGGGCCTAGCCGGGTTGTAAGCTAGGCCAAGTTTAGGTTTTACCTTGTTATTGTTAATGATTTTTCTCATCTTAGTTGGGTGTTCTTGTTATAAGAGAGGTCTGAAGTTATTTGTATTCTTCAAAATTTCATTATTGAAATAAAGATTCAGTTTGGTTCCATTGTAAAAAACATTCACACTGATAATGCTTGTGAGTTCAAATCCAATATATTGCTGCAATTTTACACCAAATATGGAATTTGCACTCCATTTACTTGTCCCCACACTTTTCAACAAAATGGTATTGCTGAACGTAAACACCATATATAGAATTTGCCCTCCATATACTTGTCCCCACACTTTTTAACAAAATGGTATTGTTGAACGTAAACATTGTCAGCTACTAGACATGGCACATACTCTCATGATACATAGTTGTGTCCCAGCCCAATTTTGGAGTGATGTCGTACTCACTGCATGTTACCTAATTAACCATCTTCCATCCTCGTCCATTGAAAATCAAATTCCTAATCAAGTTCTCTATCTAGATAGACCCTTGTTTTGCCTTCCACCCAACAAAGTCTTAGGGTGTACTTGTTTTGTTCACATCCTTGGTACTAATAGGGACAAATTTTGTGCACAATCAATTAAATGTATTTTCATTAGTTATCCAAAACACCAAAAGGGTTATATCTGTTTTGACTCCCATACTCATAAGCAGTACATTAGTGCAGATGTTACATTCTTTGAGGCACGCCCTTATTTCAAGCCTACTCCATTATCAGACAAGTCGATGTCTATTCCTTTACCTATACCACCGGTTCCTTTGCAGTCTATTATGTGTGCTATCGATTCAACCTCCAGTGTCAAGAGATTCCATGATGCCCCACTAGTATACACCCGCCGACGTGCTTCTGCTCATGACTGCCCACCAGTTGCTTCTCAGGATTTTAGTATATCTGACCTCACTGTTCCTCCTCCACAGGATGCTTCTGAAATATCTTTGGACTTACCGATTGCCTTGCGCAAAGGCAAACGACAGTGTACTCTGCATCCTATATCTCAATTTGCTTCTACTGACAATATTGGTGGTAGCTTACAACAGTTTGTGTAACAGCCCGACCCACTCCCGGGCTCGGGCCCCTGGCCTGGCGGATCCCAACCCGCCCCCTAGCAGTTTCGGCTCCAACCCTAAAAAGGCTAGGAACCAGGACAATCTTTTCATCAATGACTCCCTTTATAAATCCTTGAAGATTCCTCAAAATCTTCGATACGGGACTAAACTTATGGGGTGTTACAATCCACCCCCTTAAGGCACACGGGTCCGCGCGTGTGGGACCCCAGGTCCGAGTGTTGAAACTGCTCTGATACCACTGTAACAGCCCGACCCACTCTCGGGCTCGGGCCCCTGGCCTGGCGGATCCCAACCCGCCCCCTAGCAGTTTCGGCTCCAACCCTAAAAAGGCTAGGAACCAGAACAATCTTTTCATCAATGACTCCCTTTATAAATCCTTGAAGATTCCTCAAAATCTTCGATACGGGACTAAACTTATGGGGTGTTATAGTTTGTGTCAGCCTTGTCAGTGCATTCAATTCCTTCTAGTCACCAACAGACATTACTTTACCCGAAGTGGAGCGCAAGTTATATAAGATGAGATGGAGACACTACTGCAACGAGGGACATGAGAATTGGTTGATCCCCCTTCTGGTAATGATGTTGTGGGCTCCAAATGAGTTTTTACCATAAAGTAGTATTATACGTATCGTACGATATGGGGCGTATCATACGATATGTATCGTCGCGTTTCAAAAATGCGATATACACCACCTGTATCGTACAATTACGATACAGGCACCGTATCATACGATACGGTTACGATATGGCTACGATACGGTTATGATACAGTTACGATACAGTTACGATACATGTACGATATGATAATTTTTACTGATTGTTTATCATTTTTTAAGAATTTTTTTTTATTTTTTTGATTTTTTTTTTTAAAATACGATACAGTTTCGATACGTTACAATATTTTACGATACAATGTATCTTAAAGCCAGACCGATACGGCTTACGATACACTTTTTAGAACATTGTCATAAAGTATTTATCTAATGGCTCAGTGGAATGCTACAAAGCTCGTCTTGTCGCAAAAGGGTATACTCAAACATATAGTGTTGATTTCTTTGAGACTTTTCTCCTGTGGCCAGGATGTGCACCATACGTCTTATTGTGTCAGTTACAGTACATTATGATTGATCCTTGTTAGAATACGTTATGTTATAGGGAACCGGGTCCAGATCTGGACCCGGCTCTTGGGGCGCGGGTACCGAGGCAGGGCACTCAGAAAATTCATTGTCATTGTGTACAACGTAGTTGTAGTATTCTTTTTACAATAGACTCAAGTAAAAACATGTGTACAAGGATGCAATAAGCACTCAGAAAAATAAAATGAAACTACGACAATGTATAAACTGGTTTGACGATAAAAGGACATTTACTAAGTAACGATAAGCAGTTGGATAAAAATCTGTGCCATAATGCAAC
>JAANDH010000883.1:0-16011 GCA_011799765.1 Nymphaea thermarum
GAAAATGAATGACATTCAACTCGTTGATATGATCCCCTATAGTTAATCTAATATGTTTCACTTGTTATAATGTCTATAATGAATTATTTAAATGATTAAAATCACTAGTTTATATGGATACGAATGGGACCAACGCATTTGTTTGATCCCTTGTATCTAATACAATGAGTTGAACTTGGAGTTGCATCTCTAATGAACGATCTAAGAGATTGAAATCACAAGTTCATATCAATACGGGGGAGATTTAATTGATTCATTCAATCACACATATTTAATTGAATGTCGTTAACTTGTGGTTACAATTACGTTGAATGATTTAGTGGATCGAAAGCACAAGTTTGAAAGAAAATGAATGAGATTCAACTCATTCATATGATCCTCTATATTTAATCTAATATGTTTCACTTGTTATAATGTCTATAATGAATGATTTATATTATTAAAATTACAAGTTTACGTGGATACAAATGGGACCAATGCATTTTTTTGATCCCTTATATTCAATCCAAGGAGTTGAACTTGGAGTTACATCTCTAACGAACGATCTAAGAGGTTGAAATCACATGTTCGTATCAATACGAGAGTGATTTAATTGATTCATTTGATCACACATATTTAATTGAATGTTCTTAACTTGTTGTTACATTCACATTGAATGATTTATTGGATTGAAGGCACAAGTTTGTATGAAAACGAATGAGATTCAACTCATTCATATGATGCCTTATAGTTAATCTAATATGTTTCACTTGTTATAATGTTTATAATGAATGATTTAAATGATTAAAATCACTAGTTTATGTGGACACAAATGGGACCAATGTATTTGTTTGATTCCTTGTATCTAATCGAATGAGTTGAACTTGTAGTTACATATCTAACGAACGATCTAAGAGATTGAAATCACAAGTTCGTGTCAATACGGGGGAGATTTAATTGATTCATTTGATCACTCATATTTAATTGAATGTGTTTAACTTGTCGTTACAGAATGATTTAGTGGATTGAAAGCAGAAGTTTGTATGAAATTGAAAGAGAATCAACTCATTCATATGATCCCTTATAGTTGAACTTGTAGTTACATCTCTAACGAACGATCTAAGTGAATGACATCACAAGTTTGTGTCAATACGGGAGAGATTTAATTGAATCATTTGATCATACGGATTTAATTGAATGTGGTTAACTTGTTGTTACATTCACATTGAATGATTTAGTGGATTGAAAGCACAAGTTTGCAAGAAAATGAATGAGATTCAACTCATTCATATAATCCTCTATAATTAATCTAATATGTTTCACTTGTTAAAATCACTAGTTTATGTGGATACAAATGGGATCAATGCATTTGTTTGATCCCTTGTATCTTATCCAATGAGTTGAACTTATAGTTACATCTCTAACGAACGATCTAAGAGATTGAAATCAAAAGTTCGCATCAATACGGGGGAGATTTAATTGATTCATTTGATCACACATATTTAATCGAATGTGGTTAACTTGTTGTTAGATTCACATTGAATGATTTAGTAAAATTGAAAGCACAAGTTTGTAAAAAAATGAATGAGATTCAACTCATTCATATGATCCCTTATAGTTAACCTAATATGTTTCACTTGTTATAATGTTTATAATGAATGATTTAAATGATTAAAATCACTAGTTTATATGGATATAAGTGAGACCAATGCATTTGTTTGATCCCGTGTATCTAATACAATGAGTTGAACTTGTAGTTACATATCTAACGAACGATCTAAGAGATTCAAATCACTAGTTTTTATCATTACGGTGGAGATTTAGTTGATTGATTTGATCACACATAATTAATTGAATGTGGTTAACTTGTTTTTTCATTCACATTGAATGATTTAGTGGATTGAAAGCACAAGTTTGTGTGAAATTGAATGAGATTCAACTCATTCAAATGATCCCTTATAGTTAATCTAATATGTTTCCCTCGTTATAATGTCTATATTGAAAGATTTAAATGATTAAAATCACTAGTTTATATGGATGCAAATGGGACCAATGCATTTGTTTGTTCCCTTGTATCTAATCTAATGAGTTTAACTTGTAGTTACATCTCTAACGAACGATCTAAGAGATTGAAATAAAAAGTTCGTATCAATGCGGGTGAGATTTAGTGGATTGAAATCATAATTTTCTATGAAAATGAATGAGATCCAACTCATTCATTTGATCCCTTATAGTTAATCTAATATTCACTTGTTATAATGTCCATAATGAATGATATAAATGATTAAAATCACTAGTTTATGTGGATACAAATGAGACCAATGCATTTTTTTGATCCCTTGTATCTAATCCAATGAGTATAGCTTCTTATTACAACTATAGTGAACGATTTAAGGGAATGAAATCACAAGTCCTCTCAATACAAGTGGGATTTAAGTGATTCTTTTTATCACACATATTTAATTAAATGTGCTTAACTTGTTGTTACGTCCATATTGAATGATTTAGTGGATTGAAACCACAAGTTTAAATGAAAATGAATGAGATTTAAGTGATTCATTTGTTCACTCATATTCAATCTAATGTGTCTCACTTGTTATTACATCAACAATGAATGATTTAAATGATTGAAATCACAAGTTCATATGTATTATTTGATACTTTTTAGCTAATCAAATTAGTTGAACTTGTTATGACATCTATTATAATGACCTAAGGGATTAAAATCATAAATTCGTATCATAAAAGTTGGAGTTAATTGATCCATTTAATGACACATATTAAATTGAATGTGCTTAACATGTTGTTACATGCACATTGAATGATTTAGTAGATTGAAATCACAAGTTTAATTGAAAATCATTGAAATTCAAGTGATTCATTTGCTCACTTACAGTAAGTCTAATGCGTTTCACATGTTATTACATCTATAATGAATGATACAAATGAGATCTACGCATTAGTTTGATCTCTTGCAGTTAATCCAATGAGTTGAACTTGTAGTTACATATATAATGAACGATTTAAGAGATTGAAATTACAAGTTCGTATCAATACGAGAGAGATTTAATTGATTCATTTGATCACACATATTTAATTGAATGTGGTTAACTTGTTTTTACATTCACATTGAATGATTTAGTGGATTGAAAGCACAAGCTTGTAAAAAAATGAAGGAGATTCAACTCACTCATATGATCCCCTATAGTTAATCTAATATGTTTCACTTGTTATAATGTCTATAATGAAAGTATTAAATGATTAAAACCACTAGTTTATGTGGATACAAATGTGACCAATGTATTTGTTTGATCCCTTGTATCTAATCCAATGAGTTGAACTTGTAGTTACATCTCTAACGAACCATCTAAGAGATTGAAATCAAAAGTTCAAGTCAACACGGGGGTAATTTAATTGATTAATTTAATCACACATATTTAATTGAATGTGGTTAACTCGTTATTACATTTACATTGACTGATTTAGTGGATTGAAAGCACAAGTTTGTATGAAAATGAATGGGATTCAACTCATTCATATGATCCCTTATAGTTAAGCTAATATGTTTTACTTGTTATAATGTTGAAATCACAAGTTCGTATCAATACGAGGGAGATTTAATTGATTCATTTCATCACACATATTTAATTGAATATGGTTAACTTGTTGTTACATTCACATTGAATGATTTAGTAGATTGAAAGCACAAGTTTGTATGAAATTGAATGAGATTCAACTCATTCATATGAACCCTTATAGTTAATCTAATATGTTTCACTTTTTATAATGTCTATAATGAAAAATTTAAATGATTAAAATCACTAGTTTATGTGGGTACAAATGAGACCAAAGCATTTGTTTGATCCTTTCTATCTAATCCAATGATTTGAACTTGGAGATACATCTCTAACAAACAATCTAAGAGATTGAAATCACAAGTTTGTATCAATACGTGAGAGATTTAATTGATCCATTTGATCACACATATTTAATTGAATGTGCTAAACTTGTTGTTACATTCACATTGAATGATTTATTGGATTGAAAGCACAAGTTTGTATGAAAACGAATGAGATTCAACTCATTTAAATGATCCGTTATAGTTAATCTAATATGTTTCACTTGGATGTTTCTAATGAATGATTTAAATGATTAAAATCACTAGTTTATATGGATACAAATGGGACCAATGCATTTGTTTGATCCCTTGTATCTAATCCAATGAGTTGAACTTGTAGTTACAATTCTAATGAACGATCTAAGAGATTGAAATCAAAAGTTTGAATCAATATGGTAGAGATTTAATTGATTCATTGGATTACACATATTTAATTGAATGTGGTTAACTTGTTGTTACATTCACATTGAATGATTTAATGTATTGAAAGCACAAGTTTGTATGAAAATGAATGAGATTCAACTCATTCATATGATCCCTTATAGTTAACCTAATATGTTTCACTTGTTATAGTGTTTATAATGAAAGATTAAAATCAATAGTTTATATGGATACAAATGGGACCAATGCATTTGTTTGATCCCTTGTATCTAATCCAATGAGTTGAACTTGTAGTTAGATCTCTAACGAACGATCTAAGAGATTGAAATCAAAAGATCGTCTCAATGCGGGAGAGATTTAATTGAGTCATTTGATCACACTTATTCAATTGAATGTGGTTAACTTGTTTTTACATTCACATTGAATGATTTATTGGATTGAAAGCACAAGATTGGAAAAAACTGAATGAGATTCAACTCACTCATATGATCAACTATAGTTAACCGAATATGTTTCACTTGTTATAATGACTATAATAAAAGATTTAAATGATTAAAATCACTAGTTTATATGGATACAAATGTGATCAATGAATTTGTTTGATCCCTTGTATCTAATCCAATGAGTTGAACTTGTAGTTACATCTCTAACGAACGATCTAAGAAAATGAAATCAAAAGTTCGTGTCAATACGGGGGAGATTTAATTGATTAATTTAATCACACATATTTAATTGAATGTGGTTAACTTGTTATTACATTCACATTGAATGATTGAGTGGATTGAAAGCACAAGTTTGTATGAAAATGAATGAGATTCAACTCAATCATATGATCCCTTATAGTTAATGTTGCATTTTTCACGGGTTGTAATGTCTATAGTGAATGATTTGAATGATTAAAATCACTAGTTTATACGGATACAAATGGGACCAATGCATCTGTTTGATCCTTTATATCTAATCCAATGAGTTGAACTTGTAATTACATATCTAACGAATGATCTAAGAGATTGAAATCACAAGTTCGTATCAATACGGGGGAGATTTAATTGATTCATTTGATCAAACATATTTAAGTGAATGTGGTTAACTTGTTGTTGCATTCACGTTGAATGATTTAGTGGATTGAAAGCACAAGGTTGTAAGAAAAAGAATGAGATTCAACTCATTCTTATGATGCCCTATAGTTCACCTAATATGTTCACTTGTTATAATGTCTATAATGAATGATTTAAATGATTAAAATCACTATTTTATGTGGATATAAATGAGAGCAAAGCATTTGTTTGATCCCGTGTATCTAACCCAATGAGTTGAACTTGGAGTTACATCTCTAACGAACGATCTAAGAGATTGAAATCACAAGTTTGTATCAATACGGGAGAGATTTAAGTGATTTATTTGATCACACATATTTCATTGAATGTGCTTAACTTGTTGTTACATTCAGATTGACTGATCTATTGGATTGAAAGCCCAAGTTTGTATCAAAATGAATGAGATTCAACTCATTTAAATGATCCCTTATAGGTAATCTAATATGTTTGACTTATTATATTGTTTATAATGAATCATTTAAATGATTAAAATCACTAGTTTGTATGGATACAAATGGGACCAATGCTTTTGTTTGATCCCTTGTATCTAATCCAATGAGTTGAGCTTGTAGTTACATATCTAACGAATGATCTAAGAGATTGAAATCACAAGTTCGTATCAATACGGTGGAGATTTAATTGATTCATTTGGTCATACATATTTAATTGAATGTGGTTAACTTGTTGTTGCATTCACATTGAATTATTTAGTGGATTGAAAGCACAAGTTTGTATGAAAATGAATGAGATTTAATTCATTCATATGATCCCTTATAGTTAATCTAATATGTTTCACTTGTTATAATGTCTATAATGAATCATTTAAATGATTAAAATCACTAGTTTATATGGATTCAAATGGGACCAATGCATTTGTTTGATCCATTGTATCTAATCCAATGAGTTGAACTTGTAGTTACATATCTAATGAACGATCTAAGAGATTGAAATCACAATTCGTATCAATACGGGGGAGATTTAATTGATTCATTTGATCACACATATTTAATTGAATGTGGTTAACTTGTTGTTACATTCACATTGAATGAGTTGTTGGATTGAAAGCACACGTTTGTAACAAAATGAATGAGATTCAACTCATTCATATGATCCGCTATAGTTAATCTAATATGTTTCACATGTTATAATGTCTATAATGAGTAATTTAAATGATTAATATCACTAGTTTATGTGAATACAAATGGGACAAAAGCATTTGTTTGATCCCTTGTATCTAATCCAATGAGTTGAACCTGGAGTTCCATCTCTAATGAATGATCTAAGACATTGAAATCACAAGTTCGTATCAATATGTAAGAGGTTTAATTGATTCATTTGATCACACATATTTAATTGAATGTGCTTAACTTGTTGTTACATTCACATTGAATGATTTAGTGGATTGAAAGCACAAATTTGTATGGAAATGAATGAAATTCAACTGATTTAAATGATCCCTTATAGTTAATCTAATATGTTTCACATGTTATATTGTTTATAATGAATGATTTAAATGATTAAAATCACTATTTTATATGGATACAAATGGGACCATTGCATTTGTTTGATCCATTATATCTAATCCAATGAGTTAAACTTGTAGTTACATATTTAACGAATGATCAATGAGATTGAAATCACAAGTTCGTATAAATACGGGTAGGGCTGCACAACGATTCGAGCCAACTCGGGCTCGACTCGAACTCGCTCGAGAAAGCTCTGCTCGAGCTTGACTCATTTATAAATGAGTCGAGTTCGAGCTCACACTTAAACTCAAAACTATAAACGAGTCGAGTTTGAGTTGCAAGAACTCAACTTGACTCGTTTTTTAACTGAATCGTATAAACCGGTTCCTAAAACCGGTTCACCGGTTTAGGGTTAAAACAGTTTACCGAGTTCCATGATATATATGCCTCTTTATCTTCCGTCTTTCAAACTAATCTCTCTCTTCTGTCTGCTCTTTCTATTCTCGACTTCTCGTCGTCCCTCTTCCGTCGACCACAATGACCAGACGAGAGATGCAATCCTTCGCCTTTGGTCATCCGTGTTCTGTCTCTAGTCTCTTCCTGTCTACCATCTTCCTTCCTGTGTCGTGTCTTCCCTCTTCCATCAACCACATGACCACCTTTCTAGGCTCTTCACCTGCTCACCGCCGCATGGCTTGCACAAGCAAGGCAGCACCACCATCTAGCATCCCGCATCCAGCCATAGGCTTCCAGCCCACCGGCATTCTGGTGATAAGATCGAGTGCGTTGGTTTCTGTTTTTGCTGTCTTATGAGCTGCATTTGGGAGGAGGAAGGGTTTATAAGCGCCAAATATTGTCTCTTATGTTCCTGCTATATTCTTGTATCTTGCTATTTAGTTGATGCCGTTGATTAATGGCTTTCTCTCTATGGTGATCTTGTTAGCAATGTGTGTACAATATAGATAGAAACCCCCTACTTAACATCAGATTCTGATACCTATATGATATGAAATGATTGTTACAGGACTTTGACCGATGATGGTGTGCAGACCAGGGCACATCTGGAAGCACAGCTTGCATCTTCCTTAGATGTGAAATCACCTAATGAGTATCGCCAATGCCTCCTCTCCTATATCCGATTTCTTGCCAGGTTATTACATTGTTGTTCATTTTTATATTTTGAATGTTTCTTTTCATGTAAAGGTAAACCTTTTTTCTTGCATTAGATTAGGTGGTTGTTTTTCTGATCCTTCCCTAGTCACTCTTACCAAATTGGTATTCTCAAATTTCTGTATAACTACCGAAGGATGTTATTGATGCTTCTAACTATCTTTGTTGATATCTTACTACAAGATTAAAATGAATTTTGTCTTGACAAAGTTACTTGTGTCGTGGTCCCGTTCACATGTCCATGATTCTTATTTTTTTTAAAAAGAAAAATAGATTGCTGGAGGACAAGTGGTTGGATGATTGTTTTTCTCATGGGATGCGCTTATATTTTCTAACATCAGAGCATAATTATTTGTTGCTCAAAAGATGGTAACGAAAGACTATCGTGTGGCTTGGTTTAACTTTATATTTTCTTAATGGTTTTGTTATGGCCTCATCCATTATGTTGTATTTGTTCTAGGTTCCCTCATCATTAAAATCAGGTGACACTTTTTTCACTTTTCATCACAATAAGGTGTCATTTCATGAAGTTCCAGTTTTCTACTAGTAATTATCCTTCAACTTCATGACATAGTCTGCCGTTTGGAAAAAGGAGGCTGGGGGTGGTGGAGGGGGGGGGACGGCTAGTTGATAATAGATGATGAAATTGTTAAAAATTGTTTTTTTCAATAATTAAGTGTTACTTTTGTTGACTATGATATCTTCTGTGCTGGAAAATAAAATAGAAGTGTGACCTATTTATTAGTGATGTACAGGCATGCAATGTCCATGCACTTATCTAGACAAACTGATGATTCCTGATCACTTAAAAAGGCTACTGAAAAAGCCATCATCGAAACAATATTTATCAGCCGAATCCTACCAATCTGGAAACTGTCAATTTCATTTGATAGAATTGTCACTGAATGGGCAATTCAACTGAGAAGGCTATAAACAGATGAATTTGTTTAGTTTGATGGAAGTCCTCACCGAATTCTGGAATAAATGAGGGGATAATCTTACCCCTGAATTTTATATGGGTATATGTGGAAGTGACTGCATTATTAAATTGACTACACATATTACGTCATTTACTAGTTAAGTGACAATCCTTCATCTCATTTCACTAATTAGCAGCTCATGCTTAGCAGTTCACCCTGAAAATAACTAGAATGCAGGGCTTGGCTTGTCAGATTCGTCAAGCAGATTTTAACATGTACCTGAAGAACCAGTCTCATAAGGTAGTGTTGTTTTGTCACCTTTCCTGTTAGTATTTTTAGCGAGCCACTGTGATATCAAAAACCCATAACAAATAAGAGAGAGAGTTGGAGTCTGTTTTTCACTGCTTTTATTGAAGAAGCTAAGCAAATTCAGCTTGTCGGATAGCAAGATGTTGCAGAATGACTAACATAAAGACAGGGGAAAGATTATCCCCTCATTTATTCCATCAGCAATCTGACTCTGATTATGGGAGAGATTTAATTGATTCATTGATCACACATATTTAATTGAATGGGGTTAACATGTTGTTACATTCACGTTGAATGATTTAGTGGATTGAAAGCACAAGTATGTATGAAATTGAATGAGATTCAACTCATTCATATGATCCCTTATAGTTAATCTAATATTTTTCACTTTGTATCACATATTTAATTGAATGTGGTTAACTTGTTGTTACATTCACATTGAATGATTTGGTGGACTGAAATCACAATTTTGTATGAAAATGAATGGGATCCAACTCATTCATATGATCCCTTATAGCTAATCTCATATTCACTTGTTATAATGTCTATAATGAATGATTTAAATGATTAAAATCACTAGTTTATATGAATACAAATGAGACCAATGCATTTGTTTTATCCATTGTATCTAATCCAATGAGTTTAGCTACTTATTACATCTATAGTGAACAATTTAGGGGAATGAAATCACAACTCTTCTCAATACGAGTGGGAATTAAGTGATTCTTTTGACCACACATATTTAATTAAATGTGTTTAACATGTTGTTACATCCATATTGAATGATTTAGTGGATTGAAACCACAAGTTTAAATGAAAATGAATGAGATTCAATTGATTCATTTGCTCACTCATATTTAATCTAATGTGTCTCACTTGTTATTACATCTACAATGAATTATTTAAATGATTGAAATCATAAGTTCATATGTATACAAATGGGATATATGTATTATTTGAACCTTTGTAGCTAATCAAATCAGTTGAACTTGTTGTGACATCTATTATAATGATCTAAGGGATTGAAATCATAAATTCGTAACATAAAAGTGGGATTTAAGTGATCCATTTAATCACACATATTAAGTTGAATGTGCTTAACATGTTGTTACATACATATTGAATGATTTAGTAGATTGAAATCACAAGTTTAATTGAAAATGAATGTGATTAAAGTGATTCGTTTGCTCACTTACATGTTGTTACATCTATAATGAATGATTTAAACAGTAGAAATTACAAGTTCATATGCATTAGTTTGATCTCTTGCTGTTAATCCAATGAGTTGAACTGCATTAATTTGATCTCTTGTAGTTAATCCAATGAGTTGAACTTGTAGTTACATATATAATGAACGGTTTAAGAGATTGAAATCACAAGTTCGTATCAATACGAGAGAAATTTAATTGATTTGTTTGATCGCACATATTTAATTGAACGTGGTAAACTTGTTGTTACATTCACATTGAATGATTGAGTGGATTGAAAGCACAAGTTTGCAAGAAAACGATTGAGATTCAACTCATTCATATGATCCCTTATAGTTAATCTAATATTTTTTACTTCTTATAATGTCTATAATAAATTATTTAAATGATTAAAATCACTAGTTTATGTGGATACAAATAGGACCAATGCATTTGTTTGATCCCTTGTATCTAATCCAATGAGTTGAACTTGTAGTTACATCTCTAACGAACAATCTAAGAGATTGAAATCAAAAGTTCGAATCAATACGGGGGAGATTTAATTGATTCATTTGATCACACATATTTAATTGAACGTGGTTAACTTGTTGTTACAATCAGATTGAATGATTGAGTGGATTGAAGGCACCAGTTTGTATGAAAATGATTAAGATTCAACTCATTCATATGATCCCTTATACTTAATCTAATATGTTTCACTTGTTATAATGTCTATAATGAAAGATTTAAATGATTAAAATCACTAGTTTATATGGATACAAATGGAACCAATGCATTTATTTGATCCCTTGTATCTAATCGAAAGAGTTGAACTTGTAGTTACATCTCTAACGAACGATCTATGAGATATTAATCATAAGTTCGAATCCATACGGGAGACATTTAATTAATTAATTGGTCACACATATTTAATTGAATGTGGTTAATATGTTGTTACATTCACGTTGAATGATATAGTGGATTGAAAGCACAAGTTTGTATGAAATTGAATGAGATTAAACTCATTCATATGATCCCTTCTAGTTAATCTAATATGTTTCGCTTGGTATAATGTCTATAATGAAAGATTTAAATGACTAAAATCACAAGTTTATATGGATACAAATGAGACCAATGCATTTGTTGGATCCCTTGTATCTAATCAAATGAGTTGGACTTGTCGTTACATCTCTAACGAACGATCTACGAAATTGAAATCAAAAGTTTGTATCAATACGGTAAAGATTTGATTGATTCATTTGATCACACATATTTAATTGAATGAGCTTAACTTGTTATTACATTCACATTGAATGATTTATTAGATTGAAAGCACAAGTTTGTACGAAAATGAATGAGATTCAACTCATTTAAATGATGCGTTATAGTTAATCTAATATGCTTCACTTGTTATAATGTTTATAATGAATTATTTAAATGATTAAAATCACTAGTTTATATGGCTACAAAAGGGACCAATGCATTTGATTGATCCCTTGTATCAAATCCAACGAGTTGAACTTGTAGTTACATATCCAACGAATGAACTAAGAGATTGAAATCACCATTACATATCAATACGGGGGAGATTTAATTGCTTCATTTAATCACACATATTTAATTGAATGTGGTCAACATGTTGTTACATTCACATTGAATGATTTAGTGGATTGAAAGCACAAGGTTGTATGAAAATCAATGAGATTCAACCCATTCATATGATCTCGTATAGTTAATCTAATATGTTTTACTTGTTATAATGTCTATAATGAATGATTTAAATGATCCAAATCACTCGTTTATATGGATACAAATGGGACCAATGCATTTGTTAGATCCCTTGTATCTAATCCAATGAGTTGATCTTGTAATAACATATCTAACGAACGATCTAAGAGATTGAAATCACAAGTTCGTATCAATACAAGAGAGATTTAATTGATTCATTTGATCACACATATTTAATTGAATGTGGTTAACTTGTTGTTACATTCACATTGAATGATTTAGTAGATTGAAAGCACAAGTTTGTGTGAAAATGAATGAGATTCAACTCATTCATATGATCCCTTATGGTAAAAAAAAATGGTTTCGCTTGTTATAATGTCTATAATGAATTATTTAAATCATGGAAATTATAAGTTCATATGGATACAAATGAGATGTATACCTTTGTTTGATCTCTTGCAGTTAATCCAACAAATTCAACTTGTAGTTACATATATAATGAACGATTTGAGAGATTGAAATCAGAAGTGTGTATCAATACGAGAGAGATTTAATTGATTCATTTGATCACACGTATTTAATTGAATGTGGTTAACATGTCGCTACATTCACATTGAATGATTTAGTCGATTAAAAGCACAAGTTTATAAGAAAATGAATGAGATTCAACTCATTCATATGATTCCTTATAGTTAATCTAATATGTTTCACCTCTTATAATGTCCATAATGACTGATTTGAATGATTAAAATCACTAGTTTATGTGGATACAAATGGGACCAATGCATTTGTTTGATCCCTTATCTAATCCATTGAGTTGAACATGGAGTTACATCTCTAACGAACGATCTAAGAGATTGAAATAACAAGTTTGTATCAATACAAGAGTGATTTAATTGATTCATATGATCACACATATTTAATTGAATGTGGTTAACTTGTTGTTACATTCACATTGAATGATTTAGTGGATTGAAAGCACAATTTATGTGAAAATGAATGAGATTCAACTCATTCATATGATCCCTTATAGTAAATCTAATATGTTTTGCTTGTTATAATGCCTATAATGAATGATTTAAATCGTGGAAATCACAAGTTCATATGGATACAAATGGGATGTATGCCTTAGTTTGATCTCTTGCAGTTAATCCAATAAATTCAACTTGTAGTAACATATATAATGAAAGATTTGAGAGATTGAAATCAGAAGTTTGAATCAATACGAGAGAGATTTAATTGATTCATTTGAACACATATATTTAATTGAATGTGGTTAACATGTCGTTACATTCACATTGAATGATTTAGTGGATTAAAAGCACAAGTTTGTAAGAAAATGAACGAGATTCAACTCATTCATATGATCTCTCATAGTTAATCTGACATGTTTCACTTGTTATAATGTCTATAATGACTGATTTAAATGATTAAAATCACCAATTTTTGTGGATACAAATGGGACCAATGCATTTGTTTGATCCCCTATCCAATCTAGTGAGTTGAGCATAGAGTTACATCTCTAATGAATGATCTAAGAGATTGAAATCACAAGTTCGTATCGATACAAGCGAGATTTAATTGATTCATTTGATCACACTTATTTAATTCAATGTGGTAAACTTATTGTTACATTCACATTGAATGATTTAGTGGATTGAAAGCACAAGTTTGTGTGAAAATGAATGAGATTCAACTCATTCATATGATCCCTTATAGTAAATCTAATATGTTTTGCTTGTTATAATGTCTATAATGAATGATTTAAATCGTGGAAATCACAAGTTCATATGGATACAAATGAGATGTATGCCTAAGTTTGATCTCTTGCACTTAATCCAACAAATTCAACTTGTAGATACACAGATAATGAATGATTTGAGAGATTGAAATCAGAAGTTTGTATCAATACTTGAGAGATTTAATTGATTCAATTGATCACACAGTTTGTATCAATACAAGTTTGTTAGAAAATGAATGAGATTCAACTCATTCATATGATTCCTTATAGTTAATCTAATATGTTTCACTTGTCATAATGTCTATAATGACGGATTTAAATTATTAAAATCACTAGTTTATGTGGATACAAATGGGACCAATGCATTTGTTTGATCCCCTATCAAATCTAGTGAGTTGAACATGGAGTTACATCTCTAACGAACGATCTAAGAGATTAAAATCACAAGTTCATATCAAGACAAGAGAGATTTAATTGATTCATTTGATCACACATATTTAATTGAATGTGGTTAACTTGTTGTTACATTTACATTGAATGATTTAGTGGATTGACAGCACATGTTGGTGTGAAAAAAAATGAGATTCAACTCATTCATATGATCCCTTATAGTAAATCTAATATGTTTCGCTTGTTATAATGTCTATATTGAATGAGTTAAATCGTGGAAATCACAAGTTCATATGGATACAAATGAGATGTATGCTTAGTTTGATCTCTTGCAGTTAATCCAATAAATTCAACTTGTAGTTACATATATAATGAACGATTTGAGAGATTGAAATTAGAAGTTCATAACAATACGAGAGACATTCAATTGATTCATTTGAACACACATATTTAATTGAATGTGGTTAGCTTGTCGTTACGAAGTGTAACTTACTAAATCACCTAATTTTCGTGTTCAAACATTCTTTTACTTACTCTAAGTTGAGTAAGTATACTAGTGAATATCGATTAGTCTGTACAAAGTGAACAATATTACAGATATTACTGACTAAATTTACTAATTTTAGTGATCAAATACACCTATGTTTACCCTGGTTACGTAAACAAACTAGGGAATAAAAGTCCAATGAGTTGAACATGGAGTTACTTCTCTAATGAACGATCTAAGAGATTGAAATCACAAGTTCGTATCAATATAAGAGAGATTTATTTGATTCATTTGATCACACATATTTAATTGAATGTGGTTAACTTGTTGTTACATTCACATTGAATGATTTAGTGGATTGAAAGCACAAGTTTGTGTGAAAATGAATGAGATTCAACTCATTCATATGATACCTTATAGTAAATCTAATATGTTTCGTTTGTTATAATGTCTACAATGAATTATTTAAATCGTGGAAATCACAAGTTCATAAAGATACAAATGAGATGTATGCCTTAGTTTGATCTCTTGCAGTTAATCCAATAAATTTAACTTGTAGTTACATATATAATGAACGATTTGAGAGATTGAAATCAGAAGTTTATATCAATACGAGAGAGATTTAATTCATTCATTTGAACACACATATTTAATTGAATGTGGTTAACTTGTCGTTACGTTCACATTGAATGATTTAGTGGATTAAAAGCACAAATTTGTAAGAAAATGAACGAGATTCAACTCATTCATATGATCCCTTAAAGTTAATCTGACATGTTTCACTTGTTATAATGTCTATAATGACTGATTTAAATGATTAAAATCACTAGTTTATGTGGATACAAATGGGACAAATGCATTTGTTTGATTCCTTATCTAATCTAGTGAGTTGAACATGGAGTTACATCTCTAACGAACGATCTAAGAGATTGAAATCACAAGTTCGTATCAATACAAGAGAGATTTAATTGATTCATTTGGTCACACATATTTAACTGAATGTGGTTAACTTGTCACATTCACATTTGAATGATTTAGTGGATTGAAAGCACAAGTTTGTGTGAAAATGAATGAGATTCAACTCATTCATATGATCCCTTATAGTAAATCTAATATGTTTCACTTGTTATAATGTCTATAGTGAATGATTTGAATCATGGAAATCACAAGTTCATATGGATACAAATGAGATGTATGCCTTAGTTTGATCTCTTGCAGTTAATCCAATAAATTCAACTTGTAGTTACATATATAATGA
>JAANDH010000883.1:16269-55506 GCA_011799765.1 Nymphaea thermarum
TGTGAAAATGAATGAGATTCAACTCATTCATATGATCCCTTATAGTAAATCTAATATGTTTCACTTGTTATAATGTCTATAGTGAATGATTTGAATCATGGAAATCACAAGTTCATATGGATACAAATGAGATGTATGCCTTAGTTTGATCTCTTGCAGTTAATCCAATAAATTCAACTTGTAGTTACATATATAATGAGTGATTTAAGAGAGTGAAATCAGAAGTTTGTATCAATACGAGAGAGATTTAATTGATTTATTTGATCACACATATTTAATTGAATGTGGTTAACTTGTCGTTTCATTCACATTGAATGATTTAGTGGATTAAAATCACAAGTTTGTAAGAAAATGAATGAGATTCAACTCATTCATATGATCCCTTATAGTTAATCTAATGTGTTTCACTTGTTATAATGTCTATAATGACTGATTAAAATGATTAAAATCACTAGTTCATGTGGATACAAATAGGATTAATGCATTTGTTTGATCCCTTATCTATTCCAGTGAGTTGAAGATGGAGTTACATCTCTATCGAACGATCCAAGAGATTGAAATCACAAGTTCGTATCAATACAAGACAGATTTAATTGATTCATTTGATCACGCATATTTAATTGTATGCGGTTAACTTGTTGTTACATTCACATTGAATTATTTAGTGGATTGCAAGCACAAGTTTGGGTGAAAATGAATGAGATTCAACTCATTCATAAGATCCCTTATAGTAAATCTAATATGTTTCACTTGTTATAATGTGTATAATGAATGATTTAAATCGTGGAAATCACAAGTTTATATGGATACAAATGAGATGTATGCCTTAGTTTGATCTCTTGCAGTTAATCCAATAAATTCAACTTGTAGTTACATATATAATGAACAATTTAAGAGATTGAAATCAGAAGTTTGTATCAATACGAGAGAGATTTAATTGATTTATTTGATCACATATATTTAGTTGAATGTGGTTAACTTGCCGTTACATTCACATTGAATGATTTAGTCGATTAAAAGCACAAGTTTGTAAGAAAATGAATGAGATTCAACTCATTCATATGATCCCTTATAGTTAATCTAATATGTTTCACTTGTAATAATGTTTACAATGAAAGATTTAAATGATTAAAATCACTAGTTTATATGGATACAAATGGGACCAATGCGTTTGTTTGATCCCTTGTATCTAATCCCATGAGTTGAACTTATAGTTACATATCTAACAAACGATCAAAGAGTTTGAAATCACAAGTTCGTATCAATACGGGGGAGATTTAATAGATTCATTTGATCACAGATATTTAATTGAGTGTGGTTAACTTGTTGTTACATTCACATTGAATGATTGAGTGGATTGAAAACACAAGTTTGTAAGAAAATGAATGAGATTCAACTCATTCATATTATCCCTTATAGTTAATCTATTATGTTTCACTTGTTATAATGTCTACAATGAATGATTTAAATGATTAAAACCACCAGTTTATGTGCATACAAATGGGACCAATGCATTTGTTTGATCCCGTGTATCAAATCCAATGAGTCGAACATGGAGTTACATCTCTAACGAACGATATAAGACATTGAAATCACAAGTTTGTATCAATACAGGAGAGATTTAATTGATTCATTTGATCACGCATATTTAATTGAATGTGGTTAACTGATTGTTATATCCACATTGAATGATTTAGTGCATTGAAAGCACAAGTTTGTGTGAAAATGAATGAGATTCAACTCGTTCATATGATCACTTATAGTTAATCTAATATGTTTCACTTGTTATAATGTCTATAATGAATGATTTAAATCGCAGAAATCACAAGTTCATATGGATACAAATGGGACGTATGCCTTAGTTTGATCTCTTAATGATAATCCAATAAGTTCAACTTGTAGTTACATATATAATGAACAATTTAAGAGATTGAAATCACAAGTTCGAATCAATACGAGGGAGATTTAGTTGATTCATTTTATCACACATATTTAATTGAATGTGGTCAACTTGTTGTTACATTCACATTGAATGATTTAGTGGACTGAAAGCACAAGTTCGTTTGAAAATGAATGAGATTCAACTTATTCATATGATCCCATATAGTTAACCTAATATGTTTCACTTGTTATAATGTCTATAATGAATGATTTAAACGATCAAAATCACTAGTTTATATGGATACCAATGGGACCAATGCATTTGTTTGATCCCTTGTATATAATCCAAAGGGTTGAACTTGTAGTTACATCTCTAACGAACGATCTAAGAGATTGAAATCATAAGTTCGAATCAATACGGAGGAGATTTAATTGATTCATTTGATATCACATATTTAATTGAATGTGATTAACTCTTTGTTACATTCACATTGAATGATTTAGTGGATTGAAAATGATAGATATTGAACTCATTCATATGATCCCTTATAGTTAATCTAATATGTTTCACTTGTAATAATCCGTATAATGAATTATTTAAATGATTAAAATCACTAGTTTATATGGAAATGAGACCAATGCATTTGTTTGATCCCTTGTATCTCATCAAATGAGTTGAACTTGTAGTTACATATCTAACGAACGAACCAAGAGATGGAAATCACAATTTCGTCTCAATACGAGGGAGAATTATTTTATTCATTTGATTACACATATTTAAGTGAATGTGGTTAACTTGTTGTTACATTCACATTGAATGATTTAGTGGATTGAAAGCACAGGTTTGTATGAAATTGATTGAGATTCATCTCATTCATACGATCTCTTATAGTTAATCTAATATGATTCACTTGTTATAATGTCGATAATGAATTATTTAAATTATTAAAATCCCTAGTCTATATGGATACAAATGGGACCAATGCATTTGTTTGATCCTTTAGTGGATTGAAAGCACAGATTTGTAAGAAAATGAATGTGATTCAACTCATTCATATGATCCCCTAGAGTTAATCTAATATGTTTCACTTGTTATAATGTCTATAATGAATGATTTAAATGATTAAAATGACTTGTTTATGAGGATACAAATGGTACCAATGCATTTGCTTGATCCCTTGTATCTAATCCAATGAGTTGAACTTGGTGTTACATCTCTAATGAACGATTTAAGAGATTGAATCACAAGTTTGTATCAATACGGGAGAGATTTAATTGGTTCATTGGATCACACATATTTAATTGAATGTGCTGAACTTGTCGTTACATTCACATTGAATGATTTAGTGGATTGAAAGCACAAGTTTGTATGAAAATGAATGAGATTCAACTTATTTATAAGATCCCTTATAGTTAGTCTAATATGTTTCACTTGTTATAATGTTTACAATGAAAGATTTAAATGATTAAAATCACTAGTTTATATGGAAATGAGACCAATGCATTTGTTTGATCCATTGTATCTAATCAAATGAGTTGAACTTGTAGTTACATATCAAACGAACGAACCAAGAGATGAAAATCACAAGTTCGTATCAATACGGAGGAGATTTACTTGATTTATTTGATCACACATATTTAATTGAATGTGGTTAACTTGTTGTTACATTCACATTGAATGATTTAGTGGATTGAAAGCACAGGTTTGTATGAAATTGATTGAGATTCATCTCATTCATACGATCTCTTATAGTTAATCTAATATGATTCACTTGTTATAATGTCGATAATGAATTATTTAAATGATTAAAATCCCTAGTCTATATGGATACAAATGGGACCAATGCATTTGTTTGATCCTTTATATCCAATCCAATGAGTTGAACTTGTAGTCACATCTCTAATGAATGATCTAAGAGATTGAAATCAAAAGTTCATATCAATACGGGGAGATTTAATTGATTCATTTGATCACACATATTTAATTGAATGTAATTATCTCTTTGTTACATTCACATTGAATGATTTAGTGGATTGAAAGCACAAGTTTTTATGAAAATGAAAGACATTCAACTCATTCATATGATCCCTTATAGTTAATCTAATATGTTTCACTTGTAATAATCTTTATAATGAATTATTCAAATGATTAAAATCACTAGTTTATACGGAAAGGAGACCAATGCATTTGTTTGATCCCTTGTATCTAATCAAATGAGTTGAACTTGTAGTTACATATCTAACAAGCGAACAAAGAGATGGAATTCATAAATTTGTATTAATACGAGGGAGATTTAATTGATTCATTTGATCACACATATTTAATTGAATGTGGTTAACTTGTTGTTACATTCACATTGAATGATTTAGTTGATTGAAAACACATGTTTGTAAGAAAATGAATGAGATTCAACTCATTCATATGATCCCCTATAGTTAATCTAATATGTTTCACTTGTTATAATGTCTGTAATGAAAGATTTAAATGATTAAAATCACTAGTTTATGAGGATACAAATGGGACCAATGCATTTGTTTGATGCCTTGTATCTAATCCAATGAGTTGAACTTGTAGTTACATATCTAACGAACGATCTAAGAGATTGAAATCACAAGTTTGAATCAATACGGGGGACATTTAATTGATTCATTTGATCACACAAACTTTATTGAATATGGTTAACTTGTTATTACATTCACATTGAATGATTGAGTGGATTGAAAGCACAAGTTTGTATGAAGATTAATGAGATTCATCTCATTCATATGATCTCTCACAGTTAATCTAATATGTTTCACCTGTTATAATGTCTATAATGAAGGATTTAAATCATTAAAATCACTAGTTTATATGGATACAAATGGGACCAATGCATTTGTTTGATCCCTTGTATCTAATCCAATGAGTTGAACTTGTAGTTACATCTATAATGAACGATCTAAGAGATTCAAATCATAAGTTCGAATCAATACGGGAGAGATTTAGTTGATTAATTGATCACACATATTTAATTGTATGTGGTTAACATGTTGTTACATTCACATTGAATGATTTAGTGGATTGAAAGCACAAGTTTGTATGAAAATGAATGAGATTCAACTCATTCAAATGATCCCTTATAGTTAATCTAATATGTTTCACTTGTTATAATGTCTATAATGAATGATTTAAATGATTAAAATCACTAGTTTATGTGGATACAAATGGGACCAATGCATTTGCTTGATCCCTTATATCTAATCAAATGGGTTGAACTTGTAGTTGCATCTCTAATGAACGATCTAAGAGATTGAAATCATAAGTTCGTATCAATATGAGGGAGATTTAATTGATTCATTTGATCACACATATTTTGTTGAATGTGGTTAACTTGTTGTTACATTCACATTGAATGATTTAGTGGATTGAAAACACAAGTTTGTAAGATAATGAATGAGATTCAACTCATTCATATGACCCCCTATAGTTAATCTTATATGTTTCAATTATTATAAGGTCTATAATGAATGATTAAAATGATTAAAATCACTAGTTTATGTGGATACAAATGGGACCAATGCATTTGCTTGATCCCTTGTATCTAATCCAATGAGTTGAACTTGGTGTTACATCTCTAACGAATGATTTAAGAGATTAAAATCACAAGTTTGTATCAATGTGAGAGAGATTTAATTGGTTCATTTGATCACACATATTTTGTTAAATGTGCTTAGCTTGTTGTTACATTCACGTTGAATGATTAAGGGGATTGAAAGCACAAGTTTGTCTGAAAATGAATGAGATTCAACTCATTCATATGATCCCTTATAGTTAATCTAATATGTTTCACTTGTTACAATGTCGATAATGAATGATTTAAATGGTAGAAATTACAAGTTCATATGGATACAAATGAATGAGATTCAAGTCATTCAATTGATCCCTTACATTTAATCTAATATGTTTCACTTGTTATAATGTTTATAATGAATGTTTTAAATGATTAAAATCACTAGTTTATATGGTTACAAATGCGACCAATGCATTTATTTGATCCCCTGCATCAAATCCAATGAGTTGAACTTGTAGTTACATATCTAACGAACGATCTAGAGTTTGAAATCGCAACTTTGTATCAATATGGGGGAGATTTAATTGATTCATTTGATCACACATATTTTGATTGAATGTGGTTAACTTGTTACATTCACATTGAATGATTGAGTGGATTGAAAGCACAAGTTTGGATGAAAATAAATGAGATTCAACTCATTCATATAATCCCTTATAGTTAATCTAATATGTTTCACTTGTTATAATGTCTATAATGAAAGAATTAAAAGATTAAAATCACTAGTCTATAAGGATACAAATGGGACTAATGCATTTGTTTGATTCCATGTATCTAATTCAAAGAGTTGAACTTGTAGTTACATCTAAGTACGAGAGAGATTTAATTGATTAATTGATCACACATATTTAATTGAATGTGGTTAACATGTTGTTACATTCACATTGAATGATTTAGTGGATTTAAAGCTCAAGTTTGTACGAAATTGAATGAGATTCAAATCATTCATATGATCTTTTATAGTTAATTTAATATGTTTTACTTGTTATAATGTCTATATTGAATTTTTTAAATGATTAAAATCACTAGTTTATATGGATACAAATGGGACCAACGCATTTGTTTGATCCCTTGTATCTAATCCAATGAGTAGAACTTGTAGTTACATCTCTAACGAACGATCTGAGAGATTGAAATCAAAAGTTTGTAGCAATACATGGGAGACTTAATTGATTCATTTGATCACACATATTTAATTGAATGTTGTTAACTCTTTGTTACATTCACATTGAATGATTTAGTGGATTGAAAGCACAAGTTTGTATGAAAATTAATGATATTCAATTCATTCATATGATCCCTTATAGTTAATCTAATATGTTTCACCTGGTATAATGTCCATAATGAAAGATTTAAATGACTAAAATCAATAGTTTATATGGATACAAATGGGACTAATGCATTTGTTTGATCCCTTGTATCTGATTCAATGAGTGGAACTTGTAGTTACATCTTTAACGAACAATCTAAGAGATTGAAATCAAAACTTCGTATCAATTCATGGGAGATTTCGTTGATCGATTTGATCACACATATTTAATCGAATGTGGTTAACCTTTTGTTACATTCACATTGAATGATTTAGTGGATTGAAAGCACAAGTTTGTAAGAAAATGAATGAGAATCAACTCATTCAGATAATCATCTATAGTTAGTCAAATATGTTTCACTTGTTATAATGTCTATGATGAATGATTTAAATGAGTGAAATCGCTAGTTTATGTGTATACAAAGGGGACCAATGCATTTGTTTGATCCGTTGTATATAATCCAATGAGTTGAACTTAGAGTTACATCTCTAATGAATGATCTAAGAGATTGAAATCACAAGTTCGTATCAATACGTGAGAGATTTAATTAATTCAATTGATCACACATATTTAATTGAATGTGGTTAACTTGTTGTTACATTCACATTGAATGATTTAGTGGATTGAAAGCACAAGTTTGTAATAAAATGAATGAGATAAAACTAATTCATTTGATCCCTTATAGTTAATCTAATATGTTTCACTTGTCACAATGTCTGTAATGAATTATTTAAATGATTAAAATCACTAGTTTATGTGGATACAAATGGGACCAATGCATTTGTTTGATCCCTTGTATCTAATCCAATGAGTTGAACATGGTGTTACATCTCTAACGAACGATCTAAGAGATTGAAATCACAAGTTCGTATCAATACAGGAGAGATTTAATTGATTCATTTGATCACACATATTTAATTGAATGTGGTTAACTGATTGTTATATTCACATTGAATCATTTAGGGGATTCAAAGCACAAGTTTGTGTGAAAATGAATGAGATTCAACTCATTCATATGATCCCTTATAGTTAATCTAATACGTTTCACTGGTTATAATGTCTATAATGAAAAATTTAAACGATTAAAATCACTAGTTTATAAGGATGGAAATTATCTAAACGCAATTGTTTGATCCCTTGTATCAAATACAATGAGTTTAACTAGTTATTACATATATAGTGAATGGTTTAAGAGAATGAAATCACAAGTTCCTCTCAATACGAGTGAGATTTAAGTAATTCTTTTGATCACACATATTTAACTAAATGTGCTTAACTTGTTGTCGCATCCATATTGAATGATTTAATGGATTGAAACCACAAGTTTAAATGAAAATGGATGAGGTTCAAGTGATTCATTTGCTCACTCATATTTAATCTAATGTGTCTCACTTGTTATTACATCTACAATGAATGATTTAAATGATTGAAATCACAAGTTCATATGCATACAAATGGTATCTATGGATTATTTGATCCCTTACAGCTAATCCAATCAGTTCAACTTGTTGTATCATAAACGCGGGATTTAATTGATCCATTTGATCACACATAATAAATTCAATGTGCTTACAGCTAATCCAATCAGTTCAACTTGTTGTATCATAAACGCGGGATTGAAATCACAAGTTTAATTGAAAATGAATGAGATTCAAGTGATTCATTTGCTCAGTTACAGTAAATCTAATGTGTTTCACATGTTATTACATCTATAACGAATGATTGAAATGGTAGAAATCAGAAGTTCATATGGATACAAACGACATCTATGCATTATTTTGATCTATGCATCTAGACATCTAATGAGTTAAACTTGTAGTTACATATATAAGGAACAATTTAATAGATTGAAATCACAAGTTTGTATCTGTACGAGAGAGATTTATTTGATTCATTTGATCACACATATTTAATTGAATGTGGTTAACTTGTTGTTACATTCACATTGAATGATTTAGTGGATTGAAAGCACAAGTTTGTATGAAAATGAATGAGATTCAACTCATTCATATGATCCCCTATAGTTAATCTAATATGTTTCACTTGTTATAATGTCTATAATGAAAGATTTAAATCATTAAAATCACTAGTTTATATGGATACAAATTGGACCAATGCATTTGTTTGATCCCTTTTATCTAATCCAAAGAGTTGAACTTGTAGTTACATCTATAACGAACGATCTAAGAGATTCAAATCATAAGTTCGAATCAATACGGGAGAGATTTAGTTAATTAATTGATCACACATATTTAATTGTACGTGGTTAACATGTTGTTACATTCACATTGAATGATTTAGTGGATTCAAAGCACAAGTTTGTATGAAAATGAATGAGATTCAACTCATTCTTATGATCCCTCATCTGATTTAAATGATTAAAATCACTAGTTTATGTGGATACAAATGGGACCAATGCATTTGTTTGATCCCTTGTATCTAATCCAATGAGTTGAACTGGGTGTTACATCTCTAACGAACGATTTAAGAGATTGAAATCACAAGTTTGTATCAATGCAGGAGACATTTAATTGGTTCATTTGATCACACATATTTCGTTAAATGTGCTTAGCTTGTTGTTACATTCACATTGAAAGATTTAGTGGATTGAAGGCACAAGTCTGTATGAAAATGAATGAGATTCAACTCATTCATAAGATCCCTTATAGTTAATCTAATTTGTTTCACTTGTTATATTGTTTATAATGAATTATTTAAATGATTAAAATCACTAGTTTATATGGTTACAAATGAGACCAATGCAATTATTTGATCCCTTGTATCTAATCCAATGAGTTGAACTTGTAGTTACATATCTAACGAACGATCTAAGAGATTGAAATCACAAGTTTGAATCAATACGGGGGAGATTTAATTGATTCATTTGATCACACATACTTTATTGAATGTGGTTAACTTGTTATTACATTCACATTGAATGATTGAGTGGATTGAAAGCACAAGTTTGTATAAAAATTAATGAGATTCAACTCATTCATATGATCCATTATAGTTAATCTAATATGTTTCGCTTGTTCTAATGTCTATAATGAAAGATATAAATGAATAAAATCAATAGTTTATATGGACACAAATGGGACCAATGCATTTGTTTGATCCCTTGTATCTAATTCAAAGAACTTGTAGTTACATCTCTAACGAATGAACTAAGTACGAGAGAGATTTAATTAATTAATTGATCACACATATTTAATTGAATGTGGTTAACATGTTGTTACATTCACATTGAATGATTTAGTGGATTTAAAGCACAAGTTTGTATGAAAATGAATGAGATTCAAATCATTCATATGATCTTTTATAGTTAATCTAATATATTTCACTCGTTATAATGTCTATATTGAATTTTTTAAATGATTAAAATCACTACTTTATATGGATACAAATGGGACCAACGCTTTTGTTTGATCCCTTGTATCTAATCCAATGAGTAGAACTTGTAGTTACATCTCTAACAAACGATCTGAGAGATTGAAATCAAAAAGTTCGTTCCAATACGGGAGAGACGTAATTGATTCATTTGATCACACATATTTAATTGAATGGTGTTAACTGTTTGCTACATTCACATTGAATGATTTAGTGGATTGAAAGCACAAGTTTGTATGAAAATTAATGATATTCAACTCATTCATATGATCCCTTATAGTTAATCTAATATGTTTCACTTGGTATAATGTCTATAATGAAAGATTTAAATGACAAAAATCAATAGTTTATATGGATACAAATGGGATCAATGCATTTGTTTGATCCTTTGTAACTAATTCATTGAGTTAAACTTGTAGTTAAATCTCTAACGAACGATCTAAGAGATTGAAATCAAAAGTTCATATCAATACATGGGAGATTTAGTTGATCGATTTGATCACACATATTTGATTGAATGTGGTTATCTTGTTGCTACCTTCACATTCAATGATTTAGTGGATTGAAAGCACAAGTTTGTAAGAAAATGAATGAGATTCAACTCATTCATATGATCATCTATAGTTAGTCTAATATGTTTCACTTGTTATAATGTCTATAATGGATGATTTAAATGATTAAAATCACTAATTTATGTGTATACAAATGGGACCAATGCATTTGTTGGATCCCTTGCATCTAATCCAATGAGTTGAACTTAGAGTTACATCTCTAACGAATGATCTAAGAGATTGAAATCACAAGTTCGTACCAGTACAGGAGAGATTTAATTGATTAATTTGATCACACATATTTAATTGAATGTGCTTAACTTGTTGTTACATTCACATTGAATGATTTATTGGATTGAAAGTGCAAGTTTGTGTGAAAATGAATGAGATTCAACTCATTCATATGATCCCTTATAGTTAATCTAATACGTTTCACTTGTAATAATGTCTATAATGAATCATTTAAACGATTAAAATCACTAGTTTATGTTTGATCCCTTACATCTAATACAATGAGTTTAACCACATCAACTAGTTACATATATAGTGAATGATTGAAGAGTGATATTTAAGTAATTCTTTTGATCACACATATTTAACTAAATGTGCTTAACTTGTTGTCACATCCATAATGAATGATTTAGTGGATTGAAACCACAAGTTTAAATGAAAATGAATGACGTTCAAGTGATTCATTTGCTCACTCATATTTAATCTAATGTGTCTCACTTGTTATTACATCTACAATGAATGATTTAAATGATTGAAATCACTAGTTCATATGCATACAAATGGGATCTATGCATTGTTTGATCTCGTATAGCTAATCCAATCAGTTCAACTTGTTGCATCATAAACGGGGGATTTAATTGATCCATTTGATCACACATATTAAATTCAATGTGCTTAACAAGTTGTTACATCCACATTGAATGACTTAGTGGATTGAAATCACAAGTTTAATTGAAAATGAATGAGTTTCAGCTGATTCATTTGCTCACTTATAGTAAATATAATGTGTTTTACATGTTATTACATCTATAACGAATGATTGAAATGGTAGAAATCAGAAGTTCATATGGATACAAATGACATCTATGCATTAGTTTGATCTCTTGCAGTTAATCCAATGAGATGAACTTGTAGTAACATATATAAGGAACAATTTAATAGATTTAAATCACAAGTTTGTATCTGTATGAGAGAGATTTATTTGATTCATTTGATCACACATATTTAATTGAATGTGGTTAACTTGTTGGTACATTCACATTGAATGATATAGTGGATTGAAAGCACAAGTTTGTATGAAAATGAATGAGATTCTACTCATTCATATGATCCCTTATTGTTAATCTAATATGTTTCACTTGTTATAATGTCTGTAATTAATGATTTAAATGATTAAAATCACTAGTGTATATGGATACAAATGGGACCAATGCATTTGTTTGATCTCTTGTATCTATTCTAACGAGTTGAACTTGTAGTTACATCTCTAATGAACGATCTAAGAAATTGAAATGAAAAGTTCGTATCAATACGGGGGAGATTTAAATGATTGATTTGATTACACATATTTAATTGAATGTGGTTAACTTGTTGTTATATTCACATTGAATGATTCAGTGGATTGAAAGCACAAGTTTGTATGAAAATGAATGAGATTCAACTCATTGATATGATCCCTTATAGTTAATCTAATATGTTTCACTTGTTATAACGTCTATAATGAAAGATTTAAATCATTAAAATCACTAGTTTATATGGATACAAATTGGACCAATGCATTTGTTTGATCCCTTATATCTAATCCAAAGAGTTGAACTTGTAGTTACATCTATAACGAATGATCTAAGAGATTCAAATCAATACAGGATCCAACTCATTCACATGATCCCTTATAGTTAATCTAATATTCACTTGTTATAGTGTCTGTAATGAATGAATTAAATGATTAAAATTACTTGTTTATATGGATACGAATGGGACCATTGCATTTGTTTGATCCCTTGTATCTTTTCCAATGAGTCGAGCTTCTTATCACATCAATAGTGAAGGATTTAAGGGATTGAAATCATAAATTCATATCATAAAAGTGGGATTTAATTGATTCATTTGATCACACATATTAAATTGAATGTACTTAACATGTTGTTACATCCATATTGAATGATTTAGTGGATTGAAATCACAAGCTTAATTGAAAATGAATGAGATTCAAGTGATTCATTTGCTCACTTACAGTAAATCTAATGTGTTTCACATGTTATTACATCAATAATGAATGATTGAAATGGTAGAAATTAGAAGTTCATATGGATACAAATGACATCTATGCATTAGTTTGATCTCTTGCAGTTAATCCAATGAATTGAACTTGTAGTTACATATATAAGGAACAATTTAACAGATTGAAATCACAAGTTCGTATCAATACGAGTGAGATTTATTTGATTCATTTGATCACACATATTTAATTGTTGTTACATTCACATTGAATGATTTAGTGGAATGAAAGCACAAGTTTGTACGAAAATGAATGAGATTCAACTCATTCATATGGTACCTTATAGTTAATATAATATGTTTCACTTGCTATAATGCCGATAATGAATGATTTAAATTATTTAAATCACTAGTTCATATGGATACAAATGGTAAAAATGCATTTGTTTGATCCCATGTATCTAATTCAATGAGTTGAACTTGTAGTTACATCTCTAACAAACGATCTAAAAGATTGAAATCACAAGTTCGTATTGATACGGGGGAGATTTAATTGATTCATTTGATCACACATATTTAATTAATTGTGCTTAACTTGTTGTTACATTCACATTGAATGATTTAGTGGAATGAAAGCACAAGTTTGTACGAAAATGAATGAGATTCAACTCATTCATATGATCCCTTATAGTTAATCCAATATGTTTTACTTGTTATATTGTCTATAATGAATTATTTAAATGATTAAAATCACTAGTTGATATGGATACAAATGGGACCAATGCATTTGCTTGATCCCTTGTATCTAATCCAATGAGTTGAACTTGTAGTTATATCTCTAACGAACGATCCAAGAGATTGAAATTAGAAGTTCGTATCAATACAAAGAGATTTAATTGATTCATTTGATCAGACATATTTAATTGAATGTGGTTAACTTGTTATTACATTCACATTGAATGATTTAGTGGATTGATAGTACAAGTTTGTAAGAAAATGAATGATAGTCAACTCATTCATGTGATCCCTTATAGTTAATCCAATATGTTTCACTTGTTATAATGTCTATAATGAATTATTTAAATGATTAAAATTACTAGTTTATATGGATAAAAATGGGACCAATGCATTTGTCTGATCCCTTGTATCTAATCCAAGGTGTTGAACTTGTAGTTACGTCTCTAACGAACGATCTAAGAGATTGAAATCACAAGTTTATATGAATCACAAGTTAATACGGGGGAGGTTTAGTTGATTCATTTGATCACATATATTTATGTGAATGTGGTTAACTTGTTGTTACATTCACATTGAATGATTTAGTGGATTGAAAGCACAAGTTTGTATGAAAATGAATGAGATTCAACTCATTCATATGATCCCTTATAGTTAATTTAATATTCACTTGTTATAATGTCTATAATGAATGATTTAAGTGATTAAAATTACTAGTTTATATGAATACAAATGGGACCAACACATTTCTTTGATCCCTTGTATCCAATTCAATGAGTTTAACTTCTTATTACATCAATAGTGAACGATTTAAGGGAATGAAATCATAAGTTCCTCTCAATACGAGTGGGATTTAAGTGATTCTTTTGATCACACATATTTAATGAAATGTGCTTAACTTGTGAATTGAAGCCACAAGTTTAAATGAAAATGAATGAGATTCTAGTGATTCATTTGATCACTCATATTTAATCTAATGTGTCACACTTGTTATTACATCTACAATGAATGATTTAAATGATTAAAATCACAAGTTTATATGGATACAAACGGGACCAATGCATTTGTTTGATCCCTTGTATCTGATCTAATGAGTTTGACTTGTTTTTACATCTATAGTGAACGATTTAAGGGAATGAAATCACAAGTTCCTCTCAATACGAATGGGATTTAAGTGATTCTTTTTATCACACATTTAATTAAATATGCTCAACTTGTTGTTTCATACATATTGAATGATTTAGTGGATTGAAATCACAAGTTTAATTGAAAATGAATGAGATTCAAGTGATTCATTTTCAAGTGATTCATTTTCTAAATTACAGTAAATCTAATGTATTTCACATGTTATTACAACTATAATGAATGATTAAAATGGTAGAAATCACAAGTTCATATACGTACAAATGAGATCTATGCATTAGTTTGATCTCTTGCAGTTAATCCAATGAGTTGAACTTGTAGTTACATATATAATGAATGATTTAAGAGATACAAATCGCAAGTTTGTATCAATACATATATAACGAAAGAATATAGTGGACTGAAAGCACAAGTTTGTATGAAAATGAATGAGATTCAACTCATTCATATGATCCCTTATTGTTAATCTAATATGTTTCACTTGTTATAATGTCTATAATGAATGATTTAAATTATTAAAATAACTAGTTTATAAGGATACAAATGGGACCAATGCATTTGTTTGATCTCTTGTATCTAATCCAATGAGTTGAACTTGTAGTTACATCTCTAACAAATGATCTAAGAGAATGAAATCAAAAGTTCGTATCAATATGGGGGAGATTTAATTGGTTGATTTGATCACACATATTTAATTGAATGTGGTTAGCTTGTTGTTACATTCACATTAAACGATTTAGTGTATTGCAATTACAATTTTGTATGAAAATGAATGTGATCCAACTCATTCATATGATCCCATATAGTTAATCAAATAGTCACTTGTTATAATGTCTGTAATGAATGATTTAAATGATTAAAATCACAAGTTTATATGGATACAAATGGGACCAATGCATTTGTTTGATCCCTTGTATCTAATCCAATGAGTTTAGCTTCTTATTACATCAATAGTGAAGGATTTAAGGGATTGAAATCATAAATTCATATCATAAAAGTGGGATTTAATTGATCCATTTGATCACACATATTAAATTGAATGTGCTTAACATGTTGTTACATCCATATTGAATGATTTAGTGGATTGAAATCACAAGTTTAATTGAAAATGAATGAGATTCAAGTGATTCATTTGCTCACTTACAGTAAATCTATTGTGTTTCACATGTTATTACATCTACAATGAATGATTGAAATGGTAGAAATCAGAAGTCCATATGGATACAAATGACATCTATGCATTAGTTTGATCTCTTGCAGTTAATCCAATGAGTTGAACTTGTAGTTACATATATAAGTAGCAATCTAACAGATTGAAATCACAAGTTTGTATTAATACGAGAGAGATTTATTTGATTCATTTGATCACATATATTTAATTGAATGTGGTTGACTTGTTGTTACATTCACATTGAATGATTTAGTGGATTGAAAGCACAAGTTTGTGTGAAAATTATTGAGATTCAACTCATTCATATTTTCACTTATAGTTAATCTAATATGTTTTACTTGTTATAATGCCGATAATGAATGATTTGAATGATTTAAATCACTAGTTTATATGGATGCAAAGGGGACCAATGCATTTTTTTGATCTTTTGTATCTAATCCAACGAGTTGAACATGTAGTTACATCTCTAACGAACGATCTAAGAGATTAAAATCACAAGTTCGTATCGATATGGGGGAGATTTTATTCATTCATTTGATCACACATATTTAATTGAATGTGCTTAACTTTTTGTTACATTCACATTGAATGATTTAGTGGATTCAAAGCACAAGTTTGTATGAAAATGACTGAGATTCAACTCATTCATATGATCCCTTATGGTTAATCTAATATGTTTCACTTGTTATAATGTCTATAATGAATGACTTAAATGATTAAAATTACTAGTTTATATGGATACAAATGGGACCAATGGATTTGTTTGATCGCTTGTATCTAATCCAAGGTGTTGAACTTGTAGTTACGTCTCTAACGAACGATCTAAGAGATTGAAATCACAAGTTCGTATAATTAGAGAAGAGAATTAATTGATTCATTTGATCACACATATTTAATTGAATGTGGTTAACTTGCTATTACAAACACACTGAATGATTTAGGGGATTGAAAGCACAAGTGTGTATGAAAATGAATGAGATTCAACTCATACAGGTGATCCATTATAGTTAATATAATATGTTTCACTTGTTATAACGTCTATAATGAATTATTTAAATCACTAGTTTATATGGATACAAATGGGACCAACACATTTGTTTGATCCCTTGTATCTCCAATGAGTTGAACTTGCAGTTACATCTCTAACGAACGATGTAAGAGATTGAAATCAAAAGTTTGTATCAATATAGGGGAGATTTAATTGATTGATTTCATCACACATATTTAATTGAATGTGGTTAACTTGTTGTAACATTGACATTGAATGATTTAGTGGATTGAAGTCATAATTTTGTATGAAAATGAATGAGATTCAACTCATTCATATGATCCCTTATAGTTAATCTAATATGTTTCGGTTGTTATAATGTCTATAATGAATGATTTAAATGATTAAAATCACTAGTTTATATGGATACAAATGGGACCAATGCATTTGTTTGTTCCTTTGTATTTAATCCAATGAGTTTAACTTGTTGTAACATTCATATTGAATGATTTAGTGGATTGCAACCACAAGTTTAAATGAAAATGAATGAGATTCAAATGATTCCTTTGCTCACTCATATTTAATCTAATGTGTCTCACTGATTATTACTTCTACAATGAATTATTTAAATGATTGAAATCACAAGTTCATATGTTTACAAATGGGATCTATGTATTATTTGATCCCTTGTAGCTAATCAAATCAGTTGAACTTGTTGTGACATCTATAATAACGATCTAACGGATTGAAACCATAAGTTCGTATCATAAAAGTGGGATTTAGTTGATCCATTTGATCACACATATTCAATTAAATGTGGTTAACATGTTGTTACATCCATATTGAATGATTTAGTGGATTGAAATCACAAGTTTAATTAAAAATGAATGATATTCAAGTGATTCATTTGCTCACTTACAGTAAATCTAATGTGCTTCACATGTTAATGCGTCTATAATGAATGATTCCAATGGTAGAAATCACAAGTTCATATGGATACAAATGAGATCTATGCATTAGTTTGACATCTTGCAGTTAATCGAATGAATTGAACTTGCAGTTACATATGTAATTAACGATTTAAGAGATTGAAGTCACAAGTTCCTATCAATGCGAGAGAGATTTAATTGATCCATTTGATCACACATATTTAATTGAACGTGGTTAACTTGTAGTTACATTCACATTGAATGATTTAGTGGATTGAAAGCACAAGTTTGTATGAAAATGATTGAGATTCAACTCATTCATATGATCCCTTATAGTTAATCTACTATGTTTCACTTGTTATAATGTCTATATTGAATGATTTAAAAGATTAAAATCACTAGTTTATCTGGATACAAATGGGACCAATGCATTTGTTTAATCCCTTGTATCTAATCCAATGAGTTGAACTTGTAGTTACATCTCTAATGAACGAATCTAAGAGATTGAAATCACAAGTTCATATCAATACGAGAGAGATTTAATTGATTCATTTGCTCACACATATTTAATTGAATATGGTTAACTTGTTGTTACATTCACATTGAATGATTTAGTGGATTGAAAGCACAAGTTTCTATGAAAATGAATGAGATTCAACTTATTCGTATGATCCATTATAGTTAATCTAATATGTTTCACTTGTTATAATGTCTACAATGAATGATTTGAATGATTTAAATCACTAGTTTATGTGGATGGAAATGGGACCAACACAATTGTTTGATCCCTTGTATGTAATCCAATGAGTTGAACTTGTAGTTACATCTCTAACTAACGATCTAAGAGATTGAAATCAAAAGTTCGTATCAATACAGGGAATATTTAATTGATTCATTTGATCACACATATTTAATTGAATGTGGTTAACATGTTGCTACATTCACATTGAATGATTTAGTGCATTGAAAGCACAAGTTTGTATGAAAATGAGTGAGATTCAACTCATTCATATGATCCCTTATAGTTAATCTAATATGTTTCACTTGTTATAATGTCTATAATGAATGATTTAAATGATTAAAATCACTATTTTATATGGATACAAATGAGACCAATGCAATTGTTTGATCTCTTGTATCTAATCCAATGAGTTGGACTTGTAGTTACATCTCTAACGAACGTTCTAAGAGATTGAAATCAAAAGTTCGGATCAATACGGGGGAGATTTAATTGATTCATTTGATCAGACATATTTAATTGAATGTGGTTAACTTGTTGTTACATTCACATTGAATGATTTAGCGGATTGAAATCACAATTTTGTATTTCTTTGGTCCCTTGTATCTAATCCAATGAGTTGAACTTGTGGTTACATCTCTAACGAACGATCTAAGAGATTGAAATCAAAAATTTGTATCAATACGGGGGAGATTTCAACGATTAAAATCACTAGTTTATATGGATACAAATGGACGAATGCATTTGTTTGATCCCTTGTATCTAATCCAATGAGTTGAACTTGTAGTTACACTTCTAACGTATGATCTAAGAGATTGAAATCAAAAGTTTGTATCAATATAGGGGAGAGTTAATTGATTCATTTGATCACACATATTTAATTGAATGTGGTTAGTTTGTTGTTACATTCACATTGAATGATTTATTGGATTGAAAGTACAAGTTTGTATGAAAATGAATGACATTCAACTCATTCATATGATCCCTTATAGTTAATCAAGTATGTTTAACTTGTAATAATGTCCATAATGAATGATTAAAATGATTAAAATCACTAGTTTGTATGGATACAAATGGGACCAATGCATTTGTTTGATCCCTTGTATCTAATGCAATTAGTTGAACATGTAGTTATATCTCTAATGAATGATCTATGAGATTGAAATCACAAGGTCGTATCAATACGGGAGAGATTTAATTGATTCATTTGATCACACATATTTAATTGAATGTGGTTAACTTGTTGTTACATTCACATTGAATGATTTAGTGGATTGAAAGCACAAGTTTGTATGAAAATGAATGAGATTCAACTCATTCATATGATCCCTTATAGTTAATCTAATATGTTTCACTTGTTATAATGTGTATAATGAATGAACTAAACGATTAAAATCACTAGTTTATATGCATACGAATGAGACCAATGCATTTGTTTGATCCCTTGTATCTAATTCAATGAGTTGAACTAGTTACATCTCAAACGAACGATCTAAGAGATTGAATGTGGTTAACTTGTTGTTGCATTCACATTGAATGATTTAGTGGATTCAAAACCCAAGTTTAAATGAAAATGAATGAGATTCAACTCATTCATATGATCCCTTATAGTTAATCTAATATGTTTCACTTGTTACAATATCTATAATGAATGATTAAAATGATTAAAATCATTATTTTATATGGAAACAAAAGAGACTAATGCATTTGCTTGATACCTTGTATCTAATCCAATGAGTTGAACTTGTAATTACAACTCTAACGAACGATCTAAGAGATTGAAATCACAAGTTCATATCAACACGGGAGAGATTTAGCTGATTCATTTGATCACACATTTTTAATTAATTGTGGTTAACTTGTTGTTACATTCACATTGAATGATTTCGTGGATTGAGAGCACAAGTTTGTATGAAAATGAATGAGATTCAACTTATTAACTTGTTGTTAATCTAATATGTTTCACTTGTTATAATGTCTATAATGAATTATTTAAATGATTAAAATCACTAGTTTATATGGATACAAATGGGACAAATGCATTTGTTTGATCCCTTGTATCTAATCCAATGAGTTTAACTTGTTATTACAAATATAGTGAACGATTTAAGGGAATGAAATCACAAGTTCCTCTCAATACGAGTGGAATTTAAGTGATTCTTTTGATTACACATATTTCATTAAATGTGTTTAACTTGTGGTTACATCCATATGGAAAGATTTAGTAGATTGGAACCACAAGTTTAAATGAAAATTAATGAGATTCAAGTGATTCATTTGCTCACTCATAGTTAATCTAATGCGTCTCACTTTTTGTTACATCAACAATGAATTAATTAAATGATTGAAATCAAAAGTTCACATGTATACAAATGGGATTTATGTATTATTTGATATATGCATTAACGTGTTCACTTGTTCATATTGTAGCTAATCAAATCAGTTGAACTTGTTGTGACATCTATAATAATGATCTAAGGGATTGAACTCATAAGTTTGTATCATAAAAGTGGGATTTAATTGATCCATTTGATTGCACATATTAAATTGAATGTGCTTAACGTGTTGTTACATCAATATTGAATGATTTAGTGGATTGAAATCACAAGTTTAATTGAAAATGAATGAGATTCAAGTGATTCATTTCCTCACTTACAGTAAATCTAATGTATTTCACTTGTTATTACATCTATAATGATTGATTCAAATGTATTTCAATCATATGGATACAAATGAGATATATGCATTAGTTTGATCTCTTGCAGTTAATCCAATGAGTTGAACATGTAGTTACATATATAATAAACAATCTAAGAGATTGAAATAACAAGTTCGTATCAATACGAGAAATATTTAATTGATTCATTTGATCACACATATTTAGTTGAATGTGGTTTACTTGTTGTTACATTTACTTTGAATAATTTAGTGGATTGAAACCACAAGTTTGTATGAAAATGAATGAGATTCAACTCATTCATATGATCCCTTATAATTAATCAAATATGTTTCGCTTGTTATAATGTCTATAATGAAAGATTTAAATTATTAAAATCACTAGTTTATATGGACACAAAAGCACCAATGCATTTGTTTGATCCCATGTATCTAATCCAATGAGTTGAACTTGTAGTTACAACTTTAACGAACGATCTAAGAGATTGAAATATTTAATTGAATGTGGTTAACTTGTTGTTACATTCACATTCAATGATTTAATGGATTGAAATCACAATTTTGTATGAAAATGAATCGGATCAAACTCATTCATATGATCCCTTATAGTTAATCTAATATTCACTTGTTAAAATGTCTATAATAAATTATTTAAATGATTAAAATCACTAGTTTATATGGATTCAAATGGGACAAATGTATTTGTTTGATCCCTTGAATCTGATCCAATGAGTTTAATTTCTTATTACATCTATAGTGAACGATTTAAGGGAATGAAATCACAACTCCTCTCAATACGAGTGAGGTTTAAGTGATTCTTTTGATCACACATGTTTAATTAAATGTGCTTAACTTGTTTTTACATTCATATTGAATGATTTAGGGGATTGAAATCACGAGTTTAAATGAAAATTAATGAGATTCAAGTGATTCATTTGCTCACTCATATTTAATCTAATGTGTCTCACTTATTATGACATACACAATCATTTGATTTCAGAAGTTCACATGTATACAAATGGGTTCTATGTATTATTTGATCCCTTGTAGCTAATCAAATCAGTTGAACTTGTTGTGACATCAATAATAATGATCTAAGGGATTGACATCTTAAGTTTGTTTTACAAAAGGGGGATTTAGTTAATCCATTTGATCTCACATATTAAATTGAATGTGCTTAACATGTTGTCACATCCATTTTGAATGATTTAGTGGATTGAAATCTCAAGTTTAATTGAAAATGAATGAGATTCAAGTGATTCATTCGCTCACTTACAGCAAATCTCATGTGTTTCACATGTTATTACATTGATAATGAATGATTCAAATGGTAGAAATCACAACTTCATATGGATACAAATGAGATCTATGCATTATTTTGATGAGTTGAACATGTAGTTACATATGTAATGAACGATTTAAGAGATTGAAATTACAAGTTTGTATCAATACGAGAGAGATTTAATTGATTCATTTCATCACACATATTTAGTTGAATGTGGTTAACTTGTTGTTACATTCACATAGAATAATTTAATGGATTGAAAACACAAGTTTGTATGAAAATGAATGAGATTCAACTCAATCGTATGATCCCTTATAACTAATGTAATATATTCCACCTATTATTAAGTCTATAATGAATTATTTAAATGATTAAAATCACTAGTTTATATGGATAGAAATGAGACCAATGCATTTGTTTGATCCCTTGTATCTAATCCAATGAGTTGAACTTGTAGTTACATCTCTAATGAACGACCTAAGAGATTGAAATCGAAAGTTCGTGTCAATACGAGGAGATTTAATTGATTGATTTGATCACACATATTTAATTGAATGTTGTTAACTTGTTGTTACATTGACACTGAATGATTTAGTGGATTGAAATCACAATTTTGTATGAAAATGAATTGGATTCAACTCATTCATATGATCCCTTATAGTTAGTCTGATATTCACTTGTTATAATCTCTATAATGAATGATTTAAATGATTAAAATCACTAGTTTATATGGATACAAATGGGACCAATGCATTTGATTGATCCCTTGTATCTAATCCAATGAGTTTAACTTCTCATTATATCTATGTTGAATGATTTAAGGGAATGAAATCACAACTCCTCTATAAACGAGTGGGATTTAAATTATTCTTTTGATCTCACATATTTAATTAAATGTGCTTAACTTTTTGTTAGACATCCATGTTGAATGATTTAGTGGATTGAAACCACAAGTTTAAATGAAAATGAATGAGATTCAAGTGATTCATTTGCTCACTCAAGTTTAATCTAATGTGTCTCACTTGTTATTACATATACAATGAATGATTTAAACGAATGAAATCTCAAGTTCATATGTATACAAATGGGATCTATGTATTATTTGATCCCTTGTAACTAATCAAGTCAGTTGAACTTGTTATGACATCTATAATAATGATATAAGGCTCTGAAATCATAAATTCATATCGTAAAAGTGGGATTTAATTGATCCTTTTGATCACACATATTAAAGTGAATGTGCTTAACATGTTGCTACATCCATATTGAATGATTTAGTGGATTGAAATCACAAGTTTAATTGAAAATGAATGAGATTCAAGTGATTCATTTGCTCACTTACAGTAAATCTAATGTGTTTCACATGTTGTTACATCTATAATGAATTATTTAAATTGTTGAAATCACAATTTCATATGGATACAAATGAGATCTATGCAATAGTCTCTTGTAATTAATCCAATGAGTTGAACTTGTAGTTACGTTTATAATGAACGGTTTAAGATATTGAAATCACAATTTCGTATCAATACAAGAGACATTTAATTATTTAATTGAATGTGGTTAACTTGTTGTTACATTCACATTGAATGATTTAGTGGATTGAAAGCACAAGTTCGTCTAAAAATGAATGCGATTCAACTCATTCATATGATCCCCTATAGTTAATCAAATATGTTTTACCTGTTATAATGTCTATAATTAATGATTTAAATAAGTTAAATCTCTAATTTATATGCATACAAATGGGACCAATTGTAACGCTCGACTTTTGCAGGTGAACCGGATCAGGTCCATACCTGGACCCGAATCCAGTTGCGTGAAGGAGACCGACGCGAGGGAGTTCTTTTCCCTCGTCTCCCTCTTCGTTCCTTCCTCTGTGTCGTCGCAAGAAGGTCGGGAGTCGGGAGGAGTAGCCGACGGCTAGGGTTTGGCCGGGGAGACCTTTAGGCCGACGAGGAAGGGCGCCGGTGCTCCGGTAAGCCCCAACCTCTTCCTTCTTCTTCCCTCTTCATTCTTCTCTTTCTCCCTCCTGTGCAGCCCCTTTTCCCCCCCTACTCGATTCTCCCTCTCTGTCAAGTGGGATACGGGAGTGCTAGAGAAAAGGAGGAAGAGTACGGAAGAAGAGGGAAGAGTGTACGAGAGTAGGGGTGACGGGCAAAAGAAAAAGGGGAACTGACGAGGGAGAGGGATGGGCACACTATGGAGGGAGTTGGCTTGGGGAGGAAAAACGGAACAGTTGACGGAAGGAGAGAGCTATCTGGAAATTTTTCTTTTCCTTGTCGTGAATTCTCATCGTACCTTGTCGTTTAAATGATTTGTAGCTGGGGGAGTCTATTTTTTTTCCTCTTACCAGCAAGTAGGATGTGTGGTTGGCGGCGGCAGCAAGCAATCTTGGGCTTTGGCACTTGACCAGACGCGTGAAGTGGCTGCTAGAAGGGTTGCAGCAGTTTGGACGCTTAGATTGGGGTGAGCAAGGCCTATTTGAGCTTAGATTATTGAATATTATCTATTAGAGCATGTATAATTATTGTTTAAGCATGCTAGAATTTAGAATTGAGGATTTCGGAGGCATGATAGCGATTTTGCTTTTTGGGGTAAGTGTAGGGTTATGTTGGAGAAGCGATGATTCATGTGTTTATTGATCTTTTAAGCATGACGAGTTGATTTTCGATGCAAGCATGGTAGAGTTAGAGACGTTGTGGAGAAGCGTAGGACCGGCTTTGGGGAATGCTTGGAGCACCCTCGATGTCGTGGGTGGTATGTGTAGTAGGAAGAGGGCGTGCATGTTGGGAAGACACTTCAACTAAAGGAAAGGTTATGAGAAATGCGTTAAGGATGGATTGATCGAAGCATTGGGGTTTTGTCATTGGGTGGAAATAGCAAGAAGTTGCGTAGTGGCCGATTAGAGGGCTTGTAGGTCGACACTATCCGTCGACACCCTCTTGAGGCGATGACATATGCCTCAATGATTTTGTTTTGTATTTATTTGGAATGTTAAGGTAACTAGTAGAAGTCTTACCTTTTGTTTATGTTTGCAGGTGCACAGGGCACGTCCCGTCGACCTTGAGCTCGAAGCTCGAGGAATTTTGAAGAGTTTTGTGAGCACGCCACAGGTATGGCGACATTCCAGGAAAATCCATGCCTGGACAAATGTGTGATTGTGTGCTCTTAGGATCATGGGATACTAGGATTGTGATGTGACTTGAATGATTGTCTTGTGAATGAGTATATGTATGTTTGTTCAGGCTTTGATATACAATATGAATTGTTTTGAAAAGGTTATGCATTTGCATGTGCATGCTAGAATTGATATTTGTTTAGGACAGATGAGGCGGGGTATCGAGTCGAGTGTCTCCTCGACCCCCATTATGCAATAGAAAGCATCATAGAATGATAACTGCTTAGGACAGCTACGAGTCAATCGCAGATCGAGACTACTCTTTGTGGTTTGGCTAAGTTTTTCAAAGATATGATTGATGTGATAATTGATATGAATGTTGTGTTTTGTTGCATATTCATTGCTGTGGGAAATAATGCAAATGAATGGATTGAAGGGTAATTGTATCCATATTGTATGACGACTAGCTATGACTGTTAGTGTTATGTGTAGACCTCGTGTGGAGGCAATTGGAGGTGTGAGTGCACTCGTGGAGTGTACCAACCTCATGAGCTAGGCAGTGAGTTTGTGAATGCATTATTCTAATGATAATAACAAATGATTAAGAGATGAGAGGCCAGTGGGATGTGGCTATGTGTTTGGGAGACATCCCGTTTTCGCCACTGGTCTCGCCTGTTCGGAGTGCAGGCGGTGCAAGGCTCCAGGGTAATGTTGTGTGTTGTGCCTGGAGCGTGGGCTCCCGCCTTCCCAACCTGGGTGTCCTAGGGAAGGCTGAGTATCTCTCCTTGGAATTCACACATCCAAGGTTGAGTGCTCTACCGCTGCAGCGGATGAAATGGATCCATACTGTTATGGGCCACCACGGGGGTTGTCTCTCGGCTGTAGGATGCCCATGGTGTGCACGTGCTTGTGTTTCCACCCACAGGAACTGATAATTCACTAAAGTTAATGAAAATGGAATGTAAATGATTGAATGTATGAGATTGATGTGTATGTGAATGATATTAATGCAAGTGTTATGTTTAAGAAGGCCTTGCATGAGATTGAAATTGTGTTAGTGCAGTCATTAAGTGGCCTTTACGTTTTGATACTGTGACACGACATGATGATAGATGATTTTGATATTTGTTCCCTTATTTGAGCCCTACATGTAAGGGTTTGGTATTTTCCTGGCTTGTTGCCATACTGCGAAGGCTGAGCCTTCAGTTGTTTTCTTTGTCAGGTTTTGGCGGACCCAGGGCAGCAGGTTGAGCAGATGGCTTCACTCACGTCCTACTGGAGAGGTTTTGGGTTTTGTTTTCTTGTTTAGTTCCGGCGCGTCTTGGTTTATTTGTATTGATGTCTTGTTTTAGTTAGACATCAATCATATAGTTGGGGCATAATGTGTTTAACATGTTATTACATCTATAATGAATTATTCAAATGGTAGAAATCACAAGTTCATATGGATACAAATGAGATCTATGCATTAGTTTGACCTCTTGCAGTTAATTCAATGAGTTGAATTTGTAGTTACATATATAATGAATGATCTAAGAGATTGAAATCACAAGTTCGTGTCAATACGAGAGAGATTTAATTGATTCATTTGACCACACATATTTAATTGAATGTGGATAACTTGTTGTTACATCCACATTGAATGATTTAGTGGATTGAAAGGATAAGTTTGTACGAAAATGAATGAGATTCAACTCATTCATATGATCCCTTATAGTCAATCTAATATGTTTTACATGTTATAATGGCTATAATGAATGATTTAAATGATTAAAATCACTAGTTTATATGGATACAAATGGGCCAATACATTTGTTTGATCCCTTGTATCTAAACCAATGAGTTGAACTTGTAGTTACAACTCTTACGAATGATCTAAGAGATTGAAATCACAAGTTTGTATCAATACGATGGAGATTTAATTGATTCATTTGATCACACATATTTAATTGAATGTGGTTAACTTGTTGTAACATTCACATTGAATCATTTAGTGGATTGAAAGCATAAGTTTGTATAAAAATGAATGAGATTCAACTCATTCAAATGATCCTTTATTGTTAATCTAATATGTTTCACTAGTTATAATGTCTATAATGAATGATTTAAATGATTAAAATCACTAGTTTATATGGACACAATTGGGACCATTGCATTTGTTTGATCACTTGTATCTAATCCAATGAGTTCAACTTGTAGTTACTTATGTAATGAGCGATCTAAGAAACTGAAATCACAAGTTCGTATCAATACGATAGAAATTTAATTAATTCATATTGATCACACATATTTAATTGAATGTGGTTAACTTGTTACATCCACATTGAATGATTTAGTGGATTGAAAGCACAAGTTTCTTGAAAATGAATGAGATTCAACTCATTCATATGATCCCATTTGGTTAATCTAATATGTTTCATTTGTTATAATGTCTATAATGAATGATTTAAATAATTAAAATCACTAGTTTATATAGACACAAATGGGACCAATTCATTTGTTTGATCCCTTGTATCTAATCCAATGAGTTTAACTTCTTATTACATCTGTAGAGAACGATTTAACAGAATAAAATCACAAGTACCTCTCAATACGAGTGGCATTTAAGTGATTTTTTTTATCACACATATTTAATTAAATGTGTTTAACTTGTTGTTACATCCAAATTGAATGATTTACTGGGTTGAAACCACAAGTTTAAATGAAAATGAATGAGATTCAAGTGAATCATTTCCTAACTCATATTTAATCTAATGTCTCACTTGTTATTACATCTACAATGAATGATTTAAATGATTCAAAATCACAAGTTCATATGTATACAAATGGGATCTATTCCTTATTTGATCCCTTGCAGCTAATCCAATCAGTTGAACTTGTTGTTACATCTATAATAATGATCTAAGGGATTGAAATCATAAGTTTGTATCATAAAAGTGGTATTTAATTGATCCATTTGTTTACACATATTAAATTGAATGTGCTTAACAAGTTGTTACATCAATATTGAATGATTTAGTGTATTGAAATTCCAAGTTTAATTGAAAATAAATGAGATTCAAGTCATTCATTTGCTCACTTACAGTAAATCTAATGTGTTTGACAAGTTATTACATCTATAATGAATTATTCAAATGGTAAAAATTACAAGTTCATATGGATACAAATGAGATCTATGCATTAGTTTGATCTCTTGCAGTTAATCCAATGAGTTAAACTTGTAATTACAAATATAATGAACGATCTAAGAGATTGAAATCACAATTTCGTATGAGAGAGATTTAATTGATTCATTTGATCACACATATTTAATTGAATGTGGTTAACTTGTTGTTACATTCACATTGAATGATTTAGTGGATTGAAAGCACAAGTTTCTATGAAAATGAATGATATTCAACTCATTCATATGATGTCTTATAGTTAATCAAATTTGTTTCACTTATTATAATATCTATAAAGAATGATTTAAATGATTAAAATCACTAGTTTATATGAATACAAATGGGACCAATTCATTTGTTTGATCCCTTGTTTCTAATCCAATGAGTTGAACTTGTAGTTACATCTCTAACGAACGATCTAAGAGATTGAAATCAAAAGTTCGCATCAATATGAGGGAGATTTAATTGATTGATTTGAGCACACTTATTTGATTGGATGTGATTAACTTGTTGTTACATTCTCATTGAATAATTTAGTGGATTGAAATTACAATTTTGTATGAAAATGAATGGGATCCAACTCATTCATATGATCCCTTATAGTTAATCTAATATTCTCATTTTATAATGTGTATAATGAATGATTTAAATGATTAAAATCACCAGTTTATTGTATCTAATCCAATGAGTTTAACTTCTTATTACATCTATAGTGAATGAAATCACAAGTTCCTCTCAATACGAGTGGGATTTAAGTGATTCTTTTGATCACACCTATTTTATTAAATATGCTTAACTTGTTGCTACATCCATATTGAATGATTTAGTGGATTGAAACCACAAGTTTAAATGAAAATAAATGAGATTCAAGTGATTCATTTGCTGACTCATATTTAATCTAATGTGTCTCACTTCTTATTACACCTACAATGAATGACTTAAATGATTGAAATCACAAGTTCATATGTATACAAATGAGATCTATTCATTATTTGATCTCTTCTAGCTAATCCAATCACTTGAACTTGTTGTTACATCTATAATAATGATCTAAGGGATTGAAATCATTAGTTCGTATCATAAAAGTGAGATTTAATTGATCCATTTGATTACACATATTAAATTGAATGTGCTTAACATGTTGTTACATCAGTATTGAATGATTTAGTGGATTGAAATCACAAGTTTAATTGAAAGTGAATGAGATTCAAGTGATTCATTTGTTCACTTACAGTAAATCTAATGTGTTTCACATGTTATTACATCTATAACGAATGATTCAAATGATAGAAACACAAGTTCATATGGATACAAATGTAATCTATGCATTAGTTTGACCTCTTGCAGTTAATTCAATGAGCTGAATATATAGTTATATATATAATGAACGATCTAAAAGATTGAAATCACAAGTCCGTATCAATACGAGAGAGATTTAATTGATTCATTTGATCACTCATAATTAATTGAAAGTGGTTAACTTGTTGTTACATTCACATTGAATGATTTAGTGGATTGAAAGCACATGGTTGTATGAAGATGAATGAGATTCAACTCATTTATATGTTCACGTAAAGTTGAAATCTAATATGTTTCACTACAGATGGATACAAATGGGACCAATGCATTTGTTTGATCCCTTCTATCTAATCCAATGAGTTGAACTTGTAGTTACTTCTCTAACGAACAATTTAAGAGATTGAAATCAAAAGATCGTATCAATACGGGGGAGATTGAATTGTTTGATTTGATCACACATATTAAATTGAATGTGCTTAACATGTTGTTACATCCATATTTAATGATTTAGTATATTGAAATCACAAGTTTAATTGAAAATGAATTAGATTCAAGTGATTCATTTGTTCAATAACAGTAAATCTAATTTGTTTCACATGTTATTACATCTATAATGAATGATTCAAATGGTAGAAATCACAAGTTCATATGGTTACAAATGAGATCTATGCATTAGTTTGATCTCTTGCAGTTAATTCAATGAGTTGAACTTGTAGTTACATATATAATGAACGATCTTACAGATTGAAATCACAAGTTCATATCAATACGAGAGATATTTAATTGATTCATTTGATCACACATATTTAATTGAATGTGGTTAACTTGTTGTTACATCCACATTGAATGATTTAGTGGATTGAAAGTACAAGTTTGTATGAAAATAAATAAGATTCAACTCATTCATGTGATCCTTTATAGTTAATCCAATATGTTTCACTTGTTATAATGTCTATAATGAATGATTTAAATTATCAAAATCACTTAATTATATGGATACAAATGGGACCAATGCATTTGTTTGATCCATTGTATCTAATCCGATGAGTTCAACTTGTAGTTACATCTCTAACAAATGATCTAAGAGATCGAAATCAGAAGTTTGTGTCAATACGGGGGAGATTTAATTGTTTGATTTGACCATACATATTAAATTAAATGTGGTTAACTTGTTGTAACATTCACATTGAATGATTTATTGGATTGAAATCACAATTTTGTATGAAAATGAATGAGATCCAACTCATTCATATGATCCCTTGTAGTTAATCTAATATTCACGTTTTATAATGTCTATAATGAATGATTTAAATGCATAAAATCTCTTGTTTATATGGATACAAATGGGACCAAAGCATTTGTTTGATCCCTTGTATCTATTCCAATGTGTTTAACTTCTTATTACATCTGTAGTGCACGATTTATAGGAATGAAATCACAAGTTCCTCTCAATACGAGTGGGATTTAAGTGATTCTTTTGACCACACATATTTAGTTAAATGTGCTTAAATTGTCGTTACATCCATATTGAAAGATTTAGTGGATTGAAACCAAGAGTTTAAATTAAAATGACTGAGATTCAAGTATCTCATTTGCTCACTCATATTTAATCTAATGTGTCTCACTTGTAATTACATCTACAATGAATGATTTTAATGATTGAAATCACAAGTTCATATGTATAAAAATGGGATCTATGCATTATTTGATCCCTTGTAGCTTATCCAATCAGTTGAACTTGTTGTTACATCTATAATGAGGATCTAAGGGATCGAAATCATAAGTTCGTATCATAAAAGTGGGATTTAATTGATCCATTCGATTACACATATTAAATTGAATGTGCTTAACATGTTGTTACATCTATATTGAATGATTTAGTGGATTGAAATCACAAGTTTAATTGAAAAGGAATGAGATTCAAGTGATTCATTTGCACACTTACAGTAAATCTAATGTGTTTCACATGTTATTACATCAACAATGAATGATTCAAATGGTAGAAATCACTAGTTCATATGGATACAAATGAGATCTACAAATTAGTTTGATCTCTTGCAGTTAATCCAATGAGTTGAACATGTCGTTACATATATAATGAGTTGAACATGTCGTTACATATATCATAAGGAAATGTAATCACAAGTTCCTCTGAATACGAGTGAGATTTAAGTGATTCTTTTGATCACACATATTTAATTCAATGTGCTTAACTTGTTGCTACATCCATATTGAATGATTTAGTGGATTGACACCAAGAGTTTAAATGAAAATGAATGAGATTCAAGTGATTCATTTGCTCACTCATATTTATTCTAATGTGTCTCACTCGTGATTCATTTGATAAAATATGCATTATTTGATCCCTTGTTGCTAATCCATTCAGTTGAACCTATTGTTACATCAATAGTTTGGATCTAAGGGATTAAAATCATAAGTTCATATCGTAAAAGTGCGATTTAATTGATCCATTCGATCACACATATTAAATTGAATGTGCTTAACATGTTAAGTCCATATTGAATGATTTAGTGGATTGAAATCACAAGTTTAATGAGAAATGAATGAGATTCAGGGGATTCATTTTCTCACTTACAGTAAATCTAATGTGTTTCACATGTTATTACATCTATAATAAATTATTCAAATGGTAGAAATCACAAGTCCATATGGATACAAATGAGATCTGTGCTTTAGTTTGATCTCTTGCAGTTAATCCAATGAGTCGAACTTGTAGTTAAATATATAATGAATGATCTAAGAGATTGAAATCATAAGTTCATATCAATACGAGAGAGATTTAATTGATTCAGTTGATCACACATATCTAATTAAATGTGCTTAACTTGTTGTTACATTCATATTGAATGATTTAGTGGATTGAAACCAAGAGTTTAAATGAAAATGAGTGAGATTCAAGTGATTCATTTGCCCACTCATATTTAATCTAATGTGTCTCACTTGTAATTACATCTACAATGAATGATTTAAATGATTGAAATCACAAGTTCATATGTGTACAAATGCGATCTATGCATTATTTGATCCCTTTTAGCTTATCCAATCAGTTGAACTTGTTGTTACATCTATAATAAGGATCTAAGGGATTGAAATCATAAGTTTGTATCATAAAAGTGAGATTTAATTAATCCATTTGATTACACATAATAAATTGAATGTGCTCAACATGTTGTTACATCCATATCGAATGATTTAGTGGATTGAAATCACAAGTTTAATTGAAAATGAATGAGATTCAAGTGATTCATTTGTTCACTTACAGTAAATCTAATGTGTTTTGAATGTTATTACATCTATAATGAATTCTTCAAATGATAGAAATCACAAGTTCGTAGATACAAATGTGATCTATGCATTACTTTGATCTCTTGCAGTTATTCCAATGAGTTGAACTTGTAATTATATATATAATGAACGATCTAAGAGATTGAAATCATAAGTTCGTATCAATACGAGAGAGATTTAATTGATTTAGTTGATCACGCATACTTAACTAAATGTGCTTAACTTGTTGTTACATTCACATTGAATGATGTAGTGGATTGAAACCAAGAGTTTAAATGAAAATGAGTGGGATTCAAGTGATTCATTTGCTCACTCATATTTAATGTAATGTGTCTCACTTGTAATTACATCTACAATGAATGATTTAAATTATTGAAATCACGCCCATATGTGTACAAATGGGATCTATGCATTATTCGATCCCTTCTAGCTTGTCCAATCAGTTGAACTTGTTGTTACATCTATAATAAGGATCTAAGGGATTGAAATCATAAGTTCATATCATAAAAGTGGGATTTAATGAATCCTTTTGATTACACATAATAAATTGAATGTGCTCAACATGTTGTTACATCCATATTGAATGATTTAGTAGATTGAAATCACAAGTTTAATTGAAAATGAATGAGATTCAAGTAATTCATTTGTTCACTTACAGTAAATCTAATATGTTTCACATGTTATTACATCTATAATGAATTATTCAAATGATAGAAATCACAAGTTCATATGGATACAAATGTGATCTATGCATTAGTTTGATCTCTTGCAGTTAATCCAATGAGTTGAACTTATAATTATATATATAATGAACGATTTAAGAGATTGAAATCATAAGTCTGTATCAATTCGAGAGAGATTTAATTGATTCAGTTGATCACACATATTTAACTAAATGTGCTTAACTTGTTGTTACATTCACATTGAATGATTTAGTGGATTGAAACCAAGAGTTTAAATGAAAATGAGTGAGATTCAAGTGATTCATTTGCTCACTCATATTTAATATAATGTGTCTCACTTGTAATTGCATCTACAATGAATGATTTAAATGATTAAAATCACAAGTTCATATGTATACGAATGGGATCTATGCATTATTTGATCCCTTGTAGCTTATCCAATCAGTTGAACTTGTTGTTACATCTATAATGAGTAAAGGGATTGAAATCATAAGTTCGTATCATAAAAGTGGGATTTAATTAATCCATTTGATTACACATATTAAACTGGTAAATCTAATGTGTTTCACATGTTATTACATCTATAATGAATGATTCAAATGGTAGAAATCACAAGTTCATATGGATACAAATGAGATCTACAAATTAGTTTGATCTCATGCAGTTAATCCAATGAGTTGAACATGTCGTTACATATATAATGAACGATCTAACAGATTGAAATCACAATTTCGCATAAATACGAGAGTGATTTAATTGATTCACTTGATCACACATATTTAATTGAACGTGGTTAACTTGTTGTTACATTCACATTGAATGATATAGTTGATTGAAAGCACAAGTTTCTAAGGAAATAAATGAGATTCAACTCATTCATATGATCGCTTATAGTTAATCTAATATGTTTCACTTGTTATAATGCCTATACTGAATGATTTAAATGATTAAAATCACTAGTTTATATGGATACAAAAGGGACCAATGCATTTGTTTGATACCTTGTATCTAATCCAACGAGTTTAACTTCTAATTACATCTATAGTGAACGATTTAAGAGAATGAAATCACAAGTTCCTCTGAATACGAGTGGGATTTAAGTGCTTAACTTGTAGTTACATCCTTATTGAATTATTTAGTGGATTGAAACCACAAGTTTAAATGAAAAAGAATGAGATTGAAATGATTCATTTGCTCACTCATATTTAATCTAATGTGTCTCACTTGTTATTACATCTACAATGAATGATTTATATGATTGAAATCGCAAGTTCATATGTATGCAAATGGGATCTATGCATTATTTGATCACTTATAGCTAATCCAATCAGTTGAACTTGTTGTTACATCTGTAATAAGGATATAAGGGATTGAAATCATAAGTTCGTATCATAAAAGTGGGATTTCATTAATCTATTTGATTACACATATTAAACTGAATGTGCTCAACATGTTGTTACATCCATATTGAATGATTTAGTGGATTGAAATCACAAGTTTAATTGAAAATAAATGAGATTCAAGTGATTCATTTGTTCACTTACAGTAAATCTAATATGTTTCACATGTTATTACATCTATAATGAATTATTCAAATGATAGAAATCATAAGTTCAAATGGATACGAATGTGATCTATGCATTAGTTTAATCTCTTGCAGTTAATCGAATGAGTTGAACTTGTAGTTATATATATAATGAACGATCTAAGAGATTGAAACCATAAGTTCATATCAATACGAGAGATATTTAATTGATTCAGTTGATCACACATATTTAATTGAATGTGGTTAACTTGTTGTTAAATTCACATTGAATGATTTAGTGGATTGAAAGCACAAGTTTGTTTAAAAATGAATGAGATTCAACTCATTGATATGATCCCTTATAGTTAATCTAATATGTTTCACTTGTTATATTGTCTATAATGAAAGATTTAAATGATTAAAATCACTAGTTTATATGGATACAAATGGGACCAATGCATTTGTTTGAACCCTTGTATCTAATCCAATGAGTTCCACTTGTAGTTACAAGTCTAACGAACGATCTAAGAGTTTGAAATCACAAGTTTGTATCAATATGGGAGAAATTTAGTTGATTCATTTGATCACACATATTTAATTGAATGGGGTTAACTTGTTGTCACATTCACATTGAATGATTTAGTGGATTGAAAGCACAAGTTTGTAAGAAAATGAATGAGATTCGACTCATTCATATGATCTCTTATATGTAATCTAATATGTTTCACTTGTTATAATGTTTAAAATGAATGTTTTAAAGGATTAAAATCACTAGTTTACATGGATACGAATGGGTCCAATGCATTTGCTTGATCCCTTGTATCTAATCCAATGAGTTGAACTTGTTGTTACATCTCCAATGAATGATCTAAGAGATTGAAATCAAAAGTTCGTATCAATACGGGGGAGATTTAATTGATTAATTTGATCACACATATTTAATTAAATGTGGTTAACTTGATGTTACATTCACATTGCATGATTTACAGGATTGAAACAACAATTGTGTATGAAAATGAATGTGATGCAACTCATTCATATGATCCGTTATAGTTAATCTAATATTCACTTTTTAAAATGTATATAATGAATGATTTAAATGATTAAAATCACTAGTTTATATGGATACAAATGGGACCAATGCATTTGCTTGATCCCTTGTATCCAATCCAATGAGTTTAACTTCTTTTTACATCTGTAGTGAACGATTTAAGGGAATGAAATCACAAGTTCTTCTCAATACGAGTGCGATTTAAGTGATTCTTTTAATCACACATGCTTAATTAAATGTGCTTAACTTGTTGTTACATCCATATAAAATGTTTTAGTGGATTGAAACCACAACTTTAAATGAAAATGAATGAGATTCAAGTGATTCATCTGCTCACTCTTATTTAATCTAATGTGTCTCACTTGTTATTACATCAACAATGAATGATTTAAAATAATTCAAGTTACAAGTTCATATGTATATAAGTGGGATCTATGCATTATTTGATCACTTATAGCTAATCCAATCTATTGAACTTGTTGTTACCTCTATAATAATGATCCAAGGGATTGAAATCATAATTTTGTGTCGTAAAAGTGAGATTTAATTGATCCATTTGATCACACATATTAAATTAAATGTGCTTAACATGTTGTTACATTTATATTGAATGATTTAGTGGATTGAAATCACAAGTTTAATTGAAAATGAATGAGATTCAAGTGATTTGTTTGGTCACCAACAATAAATCTAATGTGTTTGACAAGTTATTACGTCTATAATGAATGATTCAAAAGGTAGAAATCACAAGTTCATATGGATACGAATGAGATCTATGCGTTAGTTTGATCTCTTGCAGTTAATTCAATGAGTTGAACTTGTAGTTACATATGTAATCAACGATTTAAGAGATTGAAATCACAAGTTTGTATCAGTACGAGAGAGATTGAATTGATTCATTTGATCTCACACATTTAATTGAATGTGGTAAGCAAGTTGTTACATCCACACTGAATGATTTAGTCGATTGAAAGCACAAGTTTGTATAAAAATGAATGAGATTCAACTCATGTATATGATCCCTTATAGTTAATCTAATACATTTCTCTTGTTATAATGTCTATAATGAATTATTTAAATTATTAAAATCACTAGTTTATATGGATACAAATGGGACCAATGCTTTGTTTGATCCATGGTATCTAATTCAATGAGTCGAACTTGTAGTTACAACTCTAACGAACGATCTAAGAGATTGAAATCACAAGTTCGTGTCAATACGGGAGAGATTTAATTGATTCATTTGATTGCACATATTTAATTGAATGTGATTAACTTGTTGTTACATTAACAATAAATGATTTAGTGGATTGAAAACACAAGTTTGTATGAAAATGAATGAGATTCCACTCATTCATATGATCCATTATAGTTAATCTAATATGTTTCACTTGTTGTCATGTCTATAATGAATGATTTAAATGATTAAAATCACTAGTTTATATGGGTACAAATTGAGACCAATGCATTTATTTGATCCCTTGTATCTAATCTAATGAGCTGAACTTGTAATTACATCTCTAACAAATGAGCTAAGAGATTAAAATCACAAGATTGTATCATTACGGGAGAATTTTAATTGATTCATTTGATCACACATATTTAATTGAATGTGGTTTGCTTGTTGTTGCATTCACATTGAATGATTTAGTGGATTGAAGTCACAATTTTGTGTGAAAATGAATGGGATCCAACTCATTCATATGATCCCTTAAAGTTAATCTAATATTCACTTGTTATAATGTCTATAATGAATTATTTAAATTATTAAAATCACTAGTTTATATGGATACAAATGGGACCAATGCATCTGTTTGATCCATTGTATCAAATCTAATGAGTCGAACTTGTAGTTACAACTCTAACGAACGATCTAAGAGATTGAAATCACAAGTTCGTGTCAATACGAGAGAGATTTAATTGATTCATTTGATTGCACATATTTAATTGAATGTGGTTAACTTGTTGTTACATTCACAATAAATGATTTAGTAGATTGAAAGCACAATTTTGTAAGAAAATGAATGAAATTCAACTCATTCGTATGATCCCTTATGGTTAATCTAATATGTTTCACTTGTTATAATGTCTATATTGAGTGATTTAAATGATTAAAAACACTGGTTTATATGGGTACAAATGGAACCAATGCATTTATTTGATCCCTTGTATCTAACCAAATGAGTTGAACTTGTAGTTACATCTCTAACGAACGATCAAAAATATTGAAATCACAAGTTTGTATCAATATGGGAGAGATTTAATTGATTCATTTGATCACACATATTTAATTGAATGTGATTAACTTGTTGTTACATTCACATTTAACGATTTGGTGGATTGAAATCACAAATTTGTATGAAAATGAATGGGATCCAACTCATTCATATGATCCCTTATAGTTAATCTAATATTCACTTGTTATAATGTTTATAATGAATGATTAAAAT
>JAANDH010000883.1:58655-78655 GCA_011799765.1 Nymphaea thermarum
TGATTAACTTGTTGTTACATTCACATTTAACGATTTGGTGGATTGAAATCACAAATTTGTATGAAAATGAATGGGATCCAACTCATTCATATGATCCCTTATAGTTAATCTAATATTCACTTGTTATAATGTTTATAATGAATGATTAAAATGATTAAAGTCACTAGTTTATATAGATGCAAATCAGACCAATGCATTTTTTTGATCCCTTGTATCTAATCCAATGAATTTAACTTCTTATTACATCAATAGTGAATAATTTAAGGTAATGAAATCACAAGTTTCTCTCAATACGAGTGGGATTTATGTGATTAATTTGATCACACATATTTAATTAAATGTGCTTAACGGGTAGTTACATCCATATTGAATGATTTAGTGGATTGAAACCAACAGTTTAAATGAAAATGAATAAGATTCAAGTTATTCATTTGCTCACTCATATTTAATCTAATGTGTCTCATTTGTAATTACATCTACAATGAGTGATTTAAATGACTGAAATCACAAGTTCATATGTATACAAATGGGATCTATGCATATTTGATCTCTTGTAGCTAATCGAATCAGAACAACTTGTTGTTACATCTATAATAAGGATCTAAGGGATTGAAATCTTAAGTTCATCTCATAAAAGTGGGATTTAATTTTTCTATTCGATCACACTTATTAAATTGAATGTGCTTAACATGTTGTTACATCCATATCGAATGATTTAGTGGATTGGAATCACAAGTTTAATTGAAAATGAATGAGATTCAAGTGATTCATTTGCTCACTTACAGTAAATTTAATGTGTTTCACTTGTTATTACATCTATAATGAGTGATTCAAATGGTAGAAATTACAAGTTCATATGGATACAAATGAGATCTATGCAATAGTTTGATCTCTTGAAGTTAATCCAATGAGTTGAACTTATAGTTACATCTTTAACGAACGATCTAAGAGACGGAAATAACAATTCCTATCAATACTTGAATGTGGTTAACTTGTTGTTACATCCACATTGAATGATTTAGTGGATTGAAAGAACAAGTATGAAAATTAATGAGATTCAGCCCATTCATATGATCCCTTATAGTTAATCAAATAAGTTTCACCTGTTATAATATATATAATGAATTATTTAAATGATTAAAATCACTAGTTTATATGGATACAAATGGGAACAAAGCATTTGTTTGATCCCTTGTATCTAATCCAATGAGTTGAACTTGTAGTTACATCTTTAACGAATGATCTAAGAGACGGAAATCACCAATTTGTATCAATACAGGATTGATTTAATTGATTCATTTGATCACACATATTTAATTGAATGTGGTTTGCTTGTTGTTACATTCACATTGAATGATTTAGTGGATTGAAGTCACAATTTTGTGTGAAAATGAATGGGATCCAACTCATTCATATGATCCCTTAAAGTTAATCTAATATTCACTTGTTATAATGTCTATAAAGAATTATTTAAATTATTAAAATCACTAGTTTATATGGATACAAATGGGACCAATGCATTTGTTTGATCCATTGTATCAAATCTAATGAGTCGAACTTGTAGTTACAACTCTAACGAACGATCTAAGAGATTGAAATCACAAGTTCGTGTCAATACGGGAGAGATTTAATTGATTCATTTGATTGCACATATTTAATTGAATGTGGTTAACTTGTTGTTACATTCACAATAAATGATTTAGTAGATTGAAAGCACAATTTTGTAAGAAAATGAATGAGATTCAACTCATTCGTATGATCCCTTATAGTTAATCTAATATGTTTCACTTATTATAATGTCTATAGTGAGTGATTTAAATGATTAAAATCACTAGTTTATATGGGTACAAATGAAACCAATGCATTTATTTGATCCCTTGTATCTAATCAAATGAGTTGAACTTGTAGTTACATCTCTAACGAACGATCAAAAATATTGAAATCACAAGTTTGTATCAATACGGGAGAGATTTAAATGATTCATTTGATCACACATATTTAATTGAATGTGATTAACTTGTTGTTACATTCACATTTAATGATTTGGTGGATTGAAATCACAAATTTGTATGAAAATGAATGAGATCCAACTCATTCATATGATCCCTTATAGTTAACCTAATATTCACTTGTTATAATGTTTATAATGAATGATTAAAATGATTAAAATCACTAGTTTATATAGATGCAAATGAGACCAATGCATTTGTTTGATCCCTTGTATCTAATCCAATGAGTTTAACTTCTTATTACATCAATAGTGAATAATATAAGGTAATGAAATCACAAGTTTCTCTCCATATGAGTGGGATTTATGTGATTAATTTGATCACACATATTTAATTAAATGTGCTTAACTTGTAGTTACATCCATATTGAATGATTTAGTGGATTGAAACCAATAGTTCAAATGAAAATGAATAGGATTCAAGTTATTCATTTGCTCACTCATATTTAATCCAATGTGTTTCACTTGTAATTACATCTACAATGAGTGATTTAAATGATTGAAATCACAAGTTCATATGTATACAAATGGGATCTATGCATATTTGATCTCTTGTAGCTAATCGAACAGAACAACTTGTTGTTGCATCTATAATAAGGATCTAAGGGATTGAAATCTTAAGTTCGTCTCATAAAAGTGGGATTTAATTTTTCTATTCGATCACACTTATTAATTTGAATGTGCTTAACATGTTGTTACATCCATATTGAATGATTTAGCGGATTGGAATCACAAGTTTAATTGAAAATGAATGAGATTCAAGTGATTCATTTGCTCACTTACAGTAAATTTCATGTGTTTCACTTGTTATTACATCTATAATGAATGATTCAAATGGTAGAAATTACAAGTTCATATGGATACAAATGAGATCTATGCAATAGTTTGATCTCTTGAAGTTAATCCAATGAGTTGAACTTATAGTTACATCTTTAACGAATGATCTAAGAGACGGAAATAACAATTCGTATCAATACGGGATAGATTATATTGATTCATTTGATCACACATATTTAATTGAATGTGGTTAACTTGTTGTTACATCCACATTGAATGATTTAGTGGATTGAAAGAACAAGTATGAAAATTAATGAGATTCAACCCATTCATGTGATCCCTTATAGTTAATCAAATAAGTTTCACCTGTTATAATATCTATAATGAATGATTTAAATGATTAAAATCACTAGCTTATATGGATACAAATGGGAACAAAGCATTTGTTTGATCCCTTGTATCTAATCCAATGAGTTGAACTTGTAGTTACATCTTGTACAAATGATCTAAGAGACGGAAATCACCAATTCATATCAATACAGGAGTGATTTAATTGATTCATTTGCTCACACATATTTAATTGAATGTGGTTAACTTGTTGTCACATTCACATTGATTGATTTAGTGGATTGAAAGCACAAGTTTGTATGAAAATAAATGATGTCCAATTCATTCATATGATCCCATATAGTTAATCTAATATTCACATTTTATAATGTCTATATGAATGATTTAAATTATTAAAATCACTTGTTTATATGGATACAAATGGGACCAATGCCTTTGTGAACGACTTAAGGGAATAAAATCACAACTCCTCTCAATACGAGTGGGATTTAAGTGATTTAAATGAAAATGAATGAGATTCAAGTGATTCATTTGCTCACTTATATTTAATTTAATGTGTCTCACTTGTTATTACATCTACAATGAATGATTTAAATGATTGAAATTACAAGTTCATATGTATACTAATGGGATCTGTGTATTATTTGATTCCTTGTAGCTAATCCAATAAGTTGAACTTGTTGTTAAATCTATAATAATGATCTAAGGGATTGAAATCATATGTACGTATCATAAAAGTGGGATTTAATTGATCCATTTGATCACACATTAAATTGAACGTGCTTAACATGTCGTCACATCAATGTTGAATGATTTAGTGGATTGAATTCGCAAGTTTAATTGAAAAGGAATGAGATTCAAGTGATTCATTAGATCACTTACAAGAAATATAATGTGTTTCACATGTTATTACGTCTATAATGAATGATTCAAATGGTAGAAATCACAAGTTCATTAGGATATAAATGAGATCTATGCATTAGTTTGATCTCTTGTAGTAAATCCAATGAGTTAAACTTGTAGTTACATATATAATGAACGATCTAAGAGATTGACATCACAAGTTCATATCAATACGGGAGAAATTTAATTGATTCATTTGATCACACATATTTAATTGAATGTGGTTAACTTGTTGTTGAATTCACATTGAATAATTTAGTGGACTGAAAGCACAAGTTTGTATCAGAATGAATGAGATTCAACTCATTCATATGATCCATTATAGTTAAACTAATATGTTTCACTTGTTATAATGTCTATAATGAATTATTTAAATGATTAAAATCACTAGTTTATATGGAGACAATTAGGACCAATGCATTTGTTTGATCGCTTGTATCTAATCCAATGAGTTGAACTTCTAGTTACATCTCTAACGAACATTCTAAGAGATTGAAATCACAAGTTTGTATCAATACGGGAGAGATTTAATTGATTCATTTGATCACACATATTTAATTGAATGTGGTTAACTTGTTGTTACATTCACATTGAGTGATTTAATGGACTGAAATCACAAGTTTGTATGAAAATGAATGAGATTCAACTCATTCATATGATCCCTTATAGTTAATCTAGTATGTTTCACTTGTTATAATGTCTTTAATGAATTATTAAAATGATTAAAATCACTTGTTTATGTGGATATAAATGAGATCTATGCAATAGTTTAACCTTTTGCAGCTAATCCAATGAGTTGAACTTGTACTACCGTATATAATAATTGATTTAAGAAGTTTAAAATCACAAGTATGTATCAATTCAAGAAAGATTTAATCGATTCATTTGATGACACATATTTAATTGAATGTGGTTAACTTGTTGTTACATTCACATTGAATGATTTAGTGGATTGAAAGCACAAGTTTGTATGAAAATGAATGAGATTCAACTCATTCATCTGATCCCCTATAGTTAATCTAATATGTTTCACTTGTTATAATGTCTATAATGTAAATGGGACCAATGCATTTATTTGATCCATTGTTTCTAATCCAATGACTTGAACTTGTAGTTACATTTCTAGCGAACGATCTAAGAGATTGAAATCAATAGTTCGTATCATTATGGGGGAGGTTTAATTGATTCATTTGATCACACATATTTAATTGAATGTGGTAAACTTGTTGTTGTGGATACAAATGAGATCTATGCATTAGTTTGACATCTTGCAGTTAATCCAATGAGTTGAACTTGTAGTTACATTTATAATGAACGATTTAAGAGATTGGAATCAAAAGTTCGTATCAATACGGGAGAGATTTAATTGATTCATTTGATCACACATATTTAATTGAATATGGTGAACTTGGAGATTGAAATCACAAGTTCGTAACAATACGGGGGAGATTTAATTGATTCATTTGATTACACATATTTAATTGAATGTGGTTAACTGGTTGTTACATTCACATTGAAAGATTTAGTGGATTGAAAGCATAAGTTAGTAAGAAAATGAAAGAGACTCAACTCATTCATATGATCCCCGATAGTTATCCAATATGTTTTACTTGTTATAATGTCTATAATGAATGATTTAAATGATTAAAATCACTTGTTTATGTGGATGCAAATGGGACAAATGCATTTTTTTGATCCCTTATATGTAATCCAATGAGTTGAACTTGGAGTTACATCTCTAACGAACGATCTAAGTGATTGAAATTTCAAGTTCGTATCAATACGGGGTGTTTTAATTGATTCATCTGATCACACGTAATTAATTGAATGTGGTTAACTGGTAGTTACATTCACAGTGAATGATTTAGTGGGTTGAAAACACAATTTTGTAAGAAAATGAATGAGATTTAACTCATTCATATGAACACCTATAGTTAATCTAATATGTTTCACTTGTTATAATGTCCATAATGAATGATTTAAATGATTAAAATCACTTGTTTATGTTAATGGAAATGGGACAAATGCATTTGTTTGGTCCCTTGTATCTAATAAAATGAGTTGAACTTGGAGTTACCTCTCTAACGAACGATATAAGAGATTGAAATCACAATTTTGTATCAATATGAGAGAGATTTAATTGATTCATTTGATCACACGTATTTAATTGAATGTGCTTAACTTGTAGTTATATTCACATTAAATGATTGATTGGATTGACAGCACAAGTTTGTATGAAAATGAATGAGATTCAACTCATTCATATAATCCCCTATAGTTAATCTAATATGTTTCACTAGTTATATTGTCTATATTGAATGATTTAAATGATTAAAATCACTAGTTTATGTGGATACAAATGGGACCAATGCATTTGTTTGATCCCTTGTATCTAATCAATTAGTTGAACTTGTAGTTACATCTCTAACGAATGAGCTAAGAGATTGAAATCACATGTTCGTATCAATACGGGAGAGATTTAATTGATTTATTTGATCACACGTATTTAATTCAATGTGGTTAACTTGTTGTTACATTCACATTGAACGATTTAGTGGATTGAAAGGACAAGTTTGTAAGAAAATGAATAAGATTCAAATCATTCATACAATCCCCTATAGTTAATCTAGTATTTTCACTTGTTATAATGTCTATAATGAATGATCTAAATTATTAAAATCACTTGTTAATGTGGATGCAATTGGGACCAATGCATTTGTTTGATCACTTGTATCTACTCCAATGAGTTGAACTTGGAATTACATCACTAACGAACGATCTAAGATATTGAAATCACAAGTTTGTATCAATACGACAAAGATTTTATTGATTCATTTGATCACACGTATCTAATTGAATGTGCTTAACTTGTTATATTCACATTTAATGATTTATCGGATTGAAAGCACAAGTCTGTTTGAAAATGAATGAGATTCAACTCATTTAAACGATTTCTTATAGTTATTCTAACATGTTTCACTTATTATAATGTTTATAATCATTGATTTGAATGATTAAAATCACTAGTTTATACAGATACAAATGGGACCAATGAATTTGTTTGATCCCTTGTATCTAATCCAATGAGTTGAACTTATAGTTACGTCTAACGAAGGATCTAAGAGATTGAAATCACAAGTTCGTATCAATACGTGGGTGATATAATTGATTCATTTGATCACACATATTTAATTGAATGTGGTTAACTTGTTGTTACATTCACATTGAATGATTTATTGGATTGAAATCACAAGTTTGTAAGAAAATGAATGAGATTCAACTCATTCATATGATCATCTATAGTTAATCTAATATGTTTCACTTTACATTGAACGATTTAAATGATTAAAATCACTAGTTTATGTGGATGCAAATGGGACCAATGCATTTGCTTGAACCCTTGTATCTAATCCAATGAGTTGAACTTGTAGTTACATATCTGACGAACGATCTAAGAGATTCAAATCACCAGTTTGTATCAATAAGGGGGAGATTTAATTGAATGTGGTTAACTTGATCACACATATTTAATTGAAAGTGGTTAACTTGTTGTTACATTCACATTGAATGATTTAGTAGATTGCAAACACAAGTTTGTATAAAAATGAATGAGATTCAACTCATTCATATGATCCCTTATAGTTAATCTAATTTGTTTTACTTGTTATAATGTCTATAAGGAATTATTTAAATGACTAAAATCACTTGTTTATGTGGTTACAAATGAGACCAGTGCATTTGTATGATCTCTTGTATCTAGTTCAACGAGTTGAACTTGTAGTTACATATCTAACGAACGATTTATGAGATTGAAATCACAAGTTCATATCAATTCGGGGGAGATTTAATTGATTCATTTCATCTCACATATTTAATTGAGTGTGGTTAACTTGTTTTTACATTCACATTGAATGATTTAGTGGATTGAAAGCACAAGTTTGTAAGAAAATGAATGAGATTCAACTAATTCGTATGATCCTCTATAGTTAATCTGATATGTTTCACTTGTTATAATGTCTATAATGAATGATTTAATCGATAAAAATCACTTGTTTATGTGGATACAAATGGGACCAATGCATTTGTTTGATCCCTTGTATCTAATCCAATGAGTTGAACTTGGAGTTACATCTCTAACGAACGATCTAAGAGACTGAAATCACAAGTTCGTATCAATAGGAGAGATATTTAATTGATTCATTTGATCACACATATTTCATTGTATGCGCTTAACTTGTTGTTATATTAACGTTGAATGATTTAGTGGATTAATGAATGAGATTCAACTCATTCATATGATCCCCTACAGTTAATTTAATATGTTTCACTTATTATAATGTCTATAATGAATGATTAAATCACTTGTAACCCGTATATCTAATCCAATGAGTTGAACTTGGAGTTTCACCTCTAACAAAAGATTCAAGAGATTAAAATCACAAGTTCACATCAATACGGGGGGGATTTAATTGATTCATTTGATCACACATATTTAATTGAATGTGTTTAACTTGTTCTTACATTCACATTGAATGATTTAGTGGATTGCAAGCACAAGTTTTTATGAAAATGAATGAGATTCAACTCATTCAAATGATCCCTAATAGTTAATCTAATATGTTTGACATGTTATAATGTTTATAATGATTAATTTAAATGATTAAAATCACTAGTTTATATGGATACAAATGGGACCAATGCATTTGTTTGATCCCTTGTATCTAATCTAATGTGTTGAACTTGTAGTTACATATCTAACGAACGATCTAAGAGATTGAAATCACAAGTTCATATCAATACAGGGAAGATTTAATTGATTCATTTGATCACACACATTTAATTGAATGTGGTTAACTTGTTGTTACATTCACATTGAATGATTTAGTGGATTGAAAGCACAAGTTTGTAAGAAAATGAATGATTTAAATGATTAAGGACACTTGTTTATGTGGATGCAACCAATGCATTTGTTTGAACCATTGTATCTAATCCAATGAGTTGAACTTGGAGTTACATCTCTAACGAACGATCTAAGAGATTGAAATCACAAGTTCGTATCAATGCGGGGGAGATTTAATTGATTCATTTGAGCACACATATTTAATTGAATGTATTTAACTTGTTGTAAAATTCACACTGAATGATTTAGTGGATTGAAAGAACAAGTTTCTAAGAAAATGAATGAGATTCAACTCATTCATATGATCCCGCATAGTTAATCTAATATGTTTCACTTGTTATAATGTCTATAGTGCATTTGTTTGATCCCTTGTTTCTACTCCAATGAGTTGAACTTGGAATTACATCACTAACGAATGATCTAAGAGATTGAAATCACAAGTCTGTATGAATACGAGAGAGATTTTATTGATTCATTTGATCACACGTATCTAATTGAATGTGCTTAACTTGTTACATTGACATTCAATAATTTATTGGATTGAAAGCACAAGTTTGTTTGAAAATAAATGAGATTCAACTCATTTAAATGATCCCTTAAAATCCCTAGTTTATATGGATATAAATGGGACCAATGAATTTGTTTGATCCCTTGTATCTAATCCAATGAGTTGAACTAGCAGTTACATCTAACGAACGATATAAGAGACTGAAATCACTAGTTCATTTCAATATGGGGGAGCTTTAATTGATTTATTTGATCACACATATTTAATTGAATGTGGTTAACTTGTTGTTACATTCACATTGAATGATTTAGTGGATTGAAAGCCCAAGTTTTTTAGAAAATTAATGAGATTCAACTCATTCATATGATCCCCTATAGTTAATCTAATATGTTTCACCTTACGATGAATGATTTAAATGATTAAAATCACTAGTTTATGTCATGTGGATACAAATGGGACCAATGCATTTGTTTGAACCCTTGTATCTAATCCAATGAGTTGAACTTGTAGTTACATATCTAACGAACGATCTAAGAGATTGAAATCACAAGTTCGTATCTGTACGGGGGAGATTTAATTGATTCACTTGATCACACATATTTAATTGAATATGGTTAACTTGTTGTTACATTCACATTGAATGATTTAATGGATTGCAAACACAAGTTTGTATGAAAATGAATGAGATTCAACTCGTTCATATGATCCCTTATAGTTAATCTAATATGTTTCACTTGTTATAATGTCTATAACGAATTATTTAAATGATTAAAATCACCTGTATATGTAGATTCAAATGGGACCAATGCATTTGTTTGATCTCTTGTATCTAATCAAATGAGTTGAACTTGGAGTTACATCTCTAATGAATGATCTAAGAGATTCAAATCACAAGTTTGTATCAATACGAGAGAGATTTAATTGATTCATTTGATCACACGCATTTAATTAATTGTGCTTAACTTGTTGTTATATTCACATTGAATGATTTAGTGGATTGAAAGCACACGTTCGTAAGAAAATAAATGAGATTCAACTCATTCATATGATCTCCTATAGATAATTTAATATGTTTCACTTGTTATAATGTCTATGATGAATGATTTAAATGATTAAAGACACTTGTTTATGTGGATGCAAATGGGACCAATGCATCTGTTTGAACCCTATCTAATCCAATGAGTTGAAGTTGGAGTTACATCTCTAATGAACGATCTACGAGATTGAAATCACAAGTTCATATCAATACGAGGAGATTTAATTGATTCATTTGAGCACACACATTTAATTGAATGTGTTTAACTTGTTACATTCACACTGAATGATTTAGTGGATTGAAAGCACAAGTTTGTAAGAAAATGAATGAGATTCAACACATTCATATGATCCCCTATAGTAAATCTAAAATGTTTCATTTCTTATAAAGTCTATAATGAATTATTGAAATGATGAAAATCACTTGTTTATGTGAACGCAAATGGGACAAATGCATTTGTTTGATCCCTTGTATCTAATCCAATGAGTTGAACTTGGAGTTACATCTCTAATAAACGATCCAAGATATTGAAATCACATGTTCGTATCAATACGAGAGAGATTTAATTGATTCATTTGATCACACATATTTAATTGAATGTGCTTAACTTGTTGTTACATTCACATTGAACGATTTATTGGATTGAATGCACAAGTTTGTATGAAAATGAATGAGATTAAACTCATTTAAATTATCCCTTATAGATAATCTAATATGTTTCACTTGTTATAATGTTTATAGTGATTGATTTCAATGATTAAAATCACTAGTTTATATGGATACAAATGAGACCAATGCATTTGTTTGATCCCTTGTATCTAGTCCAATGAGTTCAACTTGTAGTTACAAGTTCACAAGTTCGTATCAATACGGGAGAGATTTAATTGATTCATTTGATCACACATATTTAATTGAATGTGGTTAACTTGTTGTTACATTCACAGTGAATGATTTAGTGGATTGAAAGAACATGTTTGTAAGAAAATGAATGAGATTCAACTCATTCATATGATCCCCTATAGTTAATCTAATATGTTTGACTTTTTATAATATCTTTAATGAATTTTTTAGATGATTAAAATCACTTGTTTATGTGGATTGAAATGGGACCAATGCATTTTTTTGATCCCTTGTATCAAATCCAAAGAGTTGAACGTGGAGTTACATCTCTAATGAACAAACTAAGAGATTGAAATCATATGTTCATATCAATACGAGAGAGATTTAATTGATTCATTTGACCACACATATTTAATTGAATGTGCCTAACTTGTTGTTACATTCACATTGAACGATTTATTGCGTTGAAAGCACAAGTTTGTATGAAAATGAATGAGATTAAGCTCATTTAAATGATCCCTTAAAGTTAATCTAATATGTTTCTCTTGTTATAATGTTTAAAATAGTTGATTTGAATGATTAAAATCATTAGTTTATATGGATACAAATGAGACCAATGCATTTGTTTGATCCCTTGTTTCTAATTCAACGAGTTCAACTTGTTGTTATTCTAACAAACAATCTAAGAGATTGAAATCACACGTTCATATCAATATGGGGGAGATTTAATTGATTCATTTGATCACACATATTTAATTGAATGTGGTTAACTTGTTACATTCAAAATGAATGATTTAGTGGATTGAAAGCACAAGTTTGTAAGAAAATGAATGAGATCAACTCATTCATATGAACCCCTATAGTTAATCTTATATGTTTCACTTGTTATAATGTCTATAATGAATGATTTAAATGATTAACATCACTTGCTTATGTGAATGCCAATGGAACAAATGCAATTGTTTGATCCCTTGTATATAATACAATGACTTGAACTTGGAGTTACATCTCTAACGAACGATCTAAGAGATTGAAATCATAAGTTCATATCAATACGAGAGAGATTTAGTTGATTCATTTGATCACACGTATTTAATTGAATGTGCTTAACTTGTAGTTACATTCACATTGAATCATTAATTGGATTGAAAACACAAGTTTGTATGAAAATGAATGAGATTCAACTCATTTATATAATCCCCTATAGTTAATCTAATATGTTTCACTAGTTATAATGTCTATATTGAATGATTTAAATGATTAAAATCACTAGTTTATGTGAATACAAATGGGACCAATGCATTTGTTTGATCCCTTGTATCTAATCCAATGAATTGAACTTGTAGTTACATATCTAACAAATGATCAAAGAGATTGAAATCACAAGTTTGTATCAATACGGGGACATTTAATTGATTCATTTGATCACACATATTCAATTGAATCTAATTAACTTGTTGTTACATTCACATTGAATGATTTAGTGGATTGAAAGCACAAGTTTGTAAGAAAATGAATGAGATTCAAATCATTCATACGATCCCTCATAGTTAATCTAATATGTTTCACTTGTTTATGTGGCTACAAATGAGACCAATGCATTTGTTTGATCCCTTGTATCTTATCCAATGAGTTGAACTTGGAATTACAGCTCAACGAACGATCTAAGAGATTGAATTTACAAGTTCGTATCAATACGAGAGAGATTTTATTGATTCATTTGATCACACGTATCTAATTGAATGTGCTTAACTTGTAGTTACATTCACATTGAATGATTTATTGGATTGAAAGCACAAGTTTGTATGAAAATAAATCAGATTCAACTCATTTAAATGATCCCTTATGGTTAATCTAATATGTTTCACTTGTTTTAATGTTTATAATGATTGATTTGAATGATTAAAATCCCCAGTTTATACACATACAAATGGGACCAATGAATTTGTTTGATCCTTTGTATCTAATCCAATGAGTTGAACTTGTAGTTACATATCTAACGAACGATCTAAGAGATTGAAATCACAAGTTCGTATCAATACGGGGGAGATTTAATTGATTCACTTGATCACACATATTTAATTTAATGTGGTTAACTTGTTGTTACTTTCACATTGAATGATTTAGTGGATTGCAAACACAAGTTTGTATGAAAATTAATGAGATTCAACTCATTCGTATGATCCCTTATAGTTAATCTAATATGTTTCACTTGTTATAATGTCTATAATGAATTATTAAAATCACTTGTTTATGTAGGTAAAAATGAGACCAGTGCATTTGTTTAATCCCTTGTATCTAATCCAATGAGTTGAAATTGTAGTTACATATCTAACGAACGATTTAAGAGATTGAAATCACAAGTTCGTATCAATACACGGGAGATTTAATTGATTCATTTTGATCACACATATTTAACTGAATGAGGTTAACTTGTTGTTACATTCACATTGAATGTTTTAGTGGATTGAAAGCACAAGTTTGTAAGAAAATGAATGAGATTCAACTCATTCATATGATCCCCTATAGTTAATCTAATATGTTTCACTTGTTATAATGTATATAATGAATTATTTAAATGATTAAAATCACCAGTTTATGTGGATGCAAATGGAACCAATGCATTTGTTTGATCCCATGTATCTAATTCAATGAGTTGAACTTGTAGTTACTTTTCTAATGAATGGTCTAAGAGATTGAAATCTCAAGTTTGTATCAATACGGGGAGATTTAATTGACTCATTTGATCACACATATTTAATTGAATGTGGTTAACTTGTTGTTACATTCAGATTGAATGATTTATTGGGTTGAAAGCACAAGTTTCTATGAAAATGAATCAGATTCAACTCAATTAAATGATCTCTTATAGTTAATCTAATATGTTTCACTTGTTATAATGTTTATATTGATTGATTTGAATGATTAAAGTCACTAGTTTATACGGATACAAATGAGACCAGTGAATTTGTTTGATCCCTTGTATCTAATCCAATGAGTTGAACTTGTAGTTACGTCTAACAAACGATCTAAGAGATTAAAATCACAAGTTCGTATCAATACGGGGGTGATATAATTGATTCATTTGATCACACATATTTAATTGAATGTGGTTAACTTGTTGTTACATTCACATCGAATGATTTAGTAGATTGAAAGCACAAGTCTGCAAGAAAATGAATGAATATAAACTCACTAGTTATTAAAATCACTAGTTTATGTCGATACAAACATGACCAATGCATTTGTTTGATCCCTTAAAAGATTGAAATCACAAGTTCGTATCAATACGAGAGAGATTTTATTGATTCATTTGATCACATGTATCTAATTGAATGTGCTTAACTTGTTGTTACATTCACATTGACTGATTTATTGGATTGAAAGTAGAAGCTTGTATGAAAATGAATGAGATTCAACACATTGAAATTGTCCCTTATAGTTAATCTAATATGTTTCACTTCTTATAATGTTTATAATGATTGATTTGAATGATTAAAATCACTAGTTTATACGGATACAAATGGGACCAATGAATTTGTTTGATCCCTTGTATCTAATCCAATGAGTTGAACTTGTAGTTACGTCTAACGAACGATCTAAGAGATTGAAATCACAAGTTCGTATCAATATGGGGGTGACATAATTGATTCATTTGATCACACATATTTAATTGAATATGGTTAACCAGTTGTTACATTCACATTGAATGATTTATTAGATTGAAAGCACAAGTTTGTAAGAAGATGAATGAGATTCAACTCATTCATATGATCCCCTATAGTTAATCTAATATGTTTCACTTGTTATAATGTATATAATGAATTATTTAAATGATTACATCACTTGTTTATGTTGATACAAATGGGATCAATGCATTTGTTTGATCCCTTGTATCTAATCCAATGAGTTGAACTTGGTGTTACATCTCTAACGAACGATCTAAGAGATTTAAATCACAAGTTCGCATCAATACGAGAGAGATTTAATTGATTCATTTGATCACACGTATCTAATTGAATGTGCTTAACTTGTTGTTACATTTACACTGAATGATTTATTGGATTGAAAGCATAAGTTTGTATGAAAATGAATGAGATTCAACTCATTGAAATGATCACTTATAGTTAATCTAATATGTTTCACTTGTTATAATGTTTATAATGAATGATTTGAATGATTAAAATCACTAGTTTATACAGATAGAAATGGGACCAATGATATTGTTTGATCCCTTGTATCTAATCCAATGAGTTGAACTTGTAGTTACGTCTAACGAACGATCCAAGAGATTGAAATCACATGTTCGAATCAATACGGGGGAAATTTTATTGATTCACTTGATCACACATTTTTAATTGAATGTGGTTAACTTGTTGTTACATTCACATTGAATGATTTAGTGGATTGCAAACACAAGTTTGTTTGAAAATGAATGAGATTCATCTCATTCATATGATCCCTGATAGTAAATCTAATATGTTTCACTTGTTATAATGTCTATAAATAATTATTTAAATGATTAAAATCACTTGTTTATGTAGATACAAATGGGATCAATGCATTTGTATGATCCTTTGTATCTAATCGAATGAGTTCAACTTGGAGTTACATCTCTAACGAACGATCTAAGAGATTGAAATCACAAGTTCGTATCAATACGAGAGAGATTTAGTTGATTCATTTGATTACACATATTTAATTGAATGTGCTTAACTTGTAGTTACATTCACATTGAATGATTTAGTGGATTGAAAGCACAAGTTTGTTAGAAAATGAATGAGATTCAACTCATTAATATGGTCCCCTATAGTAAATTTAATATGTTTCACTTGTTATAATGTCTATAATGAATAATTTACATGATTAAAATCAGTTGTTTATTTGAATGTAAATGGGACAAATGCATTTGTTTGATCCCTTGTATTAAATCCAATGAGTTGAACTTGGCGTTACATATCTAACGAATGATCCAAGAGATTGAAATCACAAGTTCGTATCAATACGAGAGAGGTTTAATTGATTCATTTGATCACACGTATTTAATTGAATGTGTTTAACTTGTCGTTACATTCAAATTGAACGATTTATTGGATTGAAAGCACAAGTTTGTATGAAAATGAATGAGATTCAACTCAATTAAATGATGCCTTATAGTTAATCTAATATGTTTCACTTGTTATAATGTTTATATTGATTGATTTGAATGATTAAAGTCACTAGTTTATACGGACACAAATGAGACCAGTGAATTTGTTTGATCCCTTGTATCTAATCCAATGAGTTGAACTTGTAGTTACGTCTAACGAACGATGTAAGAGATTGAAATCACAAGTTCGTATCAATACGGGGATGATATAATTGATTCATTTGATCACACATATTTAATTGAATGTGAGTAACTTGTTGTTTCATTCACATCGAATGATTTATTAGATTGAAAGCACAAGTTTGCAAGAAAATGAATGAATATAAACTCATTCATATGATCCCCTATAGTTAATCTAATATGTTTCACTTGTTATAACATATATAATGAATGATTTAAATGATTAAAATCATTATTTTATGTGGATACAAACAAGACCAATGCATTTGTTTGATCCCTTGTATCTAATCCAATGAGTTGAACTAGGAATTACATCTCTATCGAACGAACTAAAAGATTGAAATCACAAGTTTGTATCAAAACGAGAGAGATTTTATTGATTCATTTGATCACATGTATCTAATTGAATGTGCTTAACTTGTTGTTACATTCACATTGACTGATTTGTTGGATTGAAAGTAGAAGTTTGTATGAAAATGAACGAGATTCAACACGTTGAAATTATCCCTTGTAGTTATTCTAATATGTTTCACTTGTTATAATGTTTATAATGATTGATTTGAATGATTAAAATCACTAGTTTATACGGATACAAATAAGACCAATGAATTTGTTTGATCTCTTGTATCTAATCCAATGAGTTGAACTTGTAGTTACGTCTAACGAACGATCTAAGAGATTGAAATCACAAGTTCGTATCAATATGGGGGTGATATAATTGATTCATTTGATCACACATATTTAATTGAATGTGGTTAACTTGTTGTTACATTCACATTGAATGATTTATTGGATTGAAAGCACAAGTTTGTAAGAAAATGAATGAGATTCAACTCATTCATATGATTCCCCCTAGTTAATCTAATATGTTTCACTTATTATAATGTATATAATGAATGATTTAAATGATTAAAATCACTTGTTTATGTAGATACAAATGGGGTCAATGCATTTGTTTGATCCCTTGTATCTAATCCAATGAGTTGAACTTGGAGTTACATCTCTAACGAACGATCTAAGAGATTGAAATCACAAGTTCGCATCAATACGAGAGAGATTTAATTGATTCATTTGATCACACGTATCTAATTGAATGTGCTTAACTTGTTGTTACATTTACACTGAATTATTTATTGGATTGAAAGCATAAGTTTGTATGAAAATGAATGAGATTCAACTCATTGAAATGTTCTCTTATAGTAAATCTAATATGTTTCACTTGTTATAATGTTTATAATGCTTGATTTTAATGATTAAAATCACTAGTTTGTACGGATACAAATGGGACCAATGAATTTGTTTGATCCCATGTATCTAATCCAATGAGTTGAACTTGTAGTTACGTCTAAGGAACGATCCAAGAGATTGAAATCACATGTTTGAATCAATACGGGGGAGATTTAATAGATTCACTTGATCACACATTTTTAATTGAATGTGGTTAACTTGTTGTTACATTCACATTGAATGATTTAGTGGATTGCAAACACAAGTTTGTATGAAAATGAATGAGATTCAACTCATTCATATGATCCCAAATAGTTAATCTAATATGTTTCACTTGTTATAATGTCTATAAATAATTATTTAAATAATTAAAATCATTTATTTATATAGATACAAATGGGATCAATGCATTTGTATGATCCCTTGTATCTAATCCAATGAGTTGAACTTGGAGTTACATCTCTAACGAACGATCTAAGAGATTGAAATCACAAGTTCGTATCAAAACGAGAGAGATTTAGTTGATTCATTTGATTACACGTATTTAATTGAATGTGCTTAACTTGTAGTTACATTCACATTGAATTATTTAGTGGATTGAAAGCACAAGTTTGTAAGAAAATGAATGAGATTCAACTCATTAATATGGTCCCCTATAGTTAATTTAATATGTTTCACTTGTTATAATGTCTATAATGAATGATTTACATGATTAAAATCACTTGTTTATGTGAATGCAAATGGGACAAATGCATTTGTTTCATCCCTTGTATCTAATCCAATGAGTTGAACTTGGAGTTACATCTCTAATGAACGATCCAAGAGATTGAAATCACAAGTTCGTATCAATACGAGAGAGATTTAATTGATTCATTTGATCACACGTATTTAATTGAATGTGCTTAACTTGTTGTTACATTTACATTGAACGATTTATTGGATTGAAAGCTCAAGTTTGTATGAAAATGACTGAGATTCAACACATTTAAATTATCCCTTATAGTTAATCTAAAATGTTTATTATGATTGATTTCAATGATTAAAATCACTAGTTTATATGGATACAAATGAGACCAATGCATTTGTTTGATCCCTTGTATCTAATCCAATGGGTTGAACTTGTAGTTACATATCTAACGAATGATCTAAGACATTGAAATCACAAGTTTGTATCAATATAGAGGATATTTAATTGATTCATTTGATCACACATATTTAATTGAATGTGGTTAACTTGTTGTTACATTCACATTGAATGATTTAGTGGAATGAAAGCACAAGTTTGTAAGAAAATGAATGAGATTCAACTCATTCTTATGATCCCCTATAGTTGATCAAATATGTTTCACTTGTTATAATGTCTGTAATGAATTTTTTAGATGATTAAAATCACTTGTTTATGTGGATGCAAATGGGACCAATGCATTTTTTTATCCCTTGTATCTAATCCAATGAGTTGAAAATGGAGTTACATCTCTAACGAACGAACTAAGAGATTGAAATCATAAGTTTGCATCAATACGAGAGAGATTTAATTGATTCATTTGATCACACATATTTAATTGAACGTGCTTAACTTGTTGTTATATTCACATTGAACGATTTATTGGATTGAATGCACAAGTTTGTATGAAAATGAATAAGATTCTACTCATTTAAATGATCCATTACAGTTAATCTAATATGTTTCACTTGATATCTCTTCGGCATAAAGACAACCCTCGAGGTGGGCCGAAGAGATATCAAGTCAAGTGGGTAGGAGAAGGAAACCCAACGTGGGAGATCGCGTATTGCATGCGGCAGTGCTACCCGTTGGACGTGAAGGCCTACCACGGCAGATAGCGCCGAGGACGGCGCTTGTTTTGAAGGGGGGAGCCTGTTCCCCTGTGTCAGGGTTGTACAAACTTTGCTTTTGTTTTAGTTTGCTTTCTTTGTTTATGTTGGGCCTTGGTGTAAGCTTGAGTGTCCAACTGTGTCGGAGCACCCTCCCAAGGTCCCTTGCAAGTGTATTTTGGGGTTCCTAGTCTTGGTTGGTCGGCTTGGAACTTTGTAAGTGGCTTCGGCCAACCTATGTAAGTAAAGTTTTTTTGACTTACTTGCGTCTTTCTCGTGATGTACTCTTCT